>WNGS01014552.1:0-11510 GCA_020271785.1 Procambarus virginalis
CTCATCCCCCATGTGCAGGTCATCAATAATCTGTGCGGGAATGTTGTTATTTACAAAAGTGATGAGACCCCGTTTTCTTTCCTCAGAGGGCAGGGAGAACTGCGATAACCGCTGAATCTTGGGTTGAAGTCATCACACTACCAGCGGTCCTCCTGTAGCACTATGACGTCAGTTTGGTGTTCACAGACGTACTGTATGATGTCATGAATTCTAATGCGAACTCCATTGCAGTTCATTGTAGTATAGTGAGATGTTGTTCATTGTGATTATCCATTTTTAGGTTGTTTTGTCGTCAGCTGCACGTGGTAATTATTATGTTCACATGTGTTATCATAATTTCGATTGTGTTGGTGTTACGGTGTTACTGGTGTTACTGTGGTACTGGTGTTACTGTGTGTACTGTGTTACTGTTTACACTGGTGTTACGGTGTGTACTGGTGTTACTGGTGTGTACTGGTGTTACTGTATGTACTGGTTACTGTGTACACTGGTGTTACTGTGTTCACTGGTGTTACTGTGTACACTGGCGTTACTGTGTACACTGGTGTTACTGCGTGCGTTGATGTGCTGGTGTCCTGGTTGTGTCTGCTGTCGTACCTCTGCAGTATGTGTTGCATCATCTTGCACCAGGCTCTGGTTTGCAGGACCTCCACCTGATGGACTCTGCTGTTGCAGGATTTTGAGGATTTGTTCCTGAGTCTTCTTAATCTGGCAGAGGGCTTTCTCAAGTTCCGTTTGCTTTTGCAATATTTGGTGGACGACTGGATGAGTTCTTATCATACGGTCTAATATTGTTGTAACACAAACCTAAGTGACGACCTCCTGGGGGTCAGGAGTGCCTGGAGGGGTAGGCAGATGGGAGACAGTGGAGGGGTCTGATTCATTGGTATGGGTTTGGAGGTTAGGTGGTGGTGGTGTGACCCCATGGGTAGATATTGAGGTGTGGGTGGATTGGTTCTCGGGAGGGGGAAGAGGTGGGAAAGCCAAAGGGATGGGGGCGCAGTGGTGGCTTGCTACACCGCTCCTGCCCACGGCCCATGCCTGATTCCCCTCCCCACCCTGGGTTCCCCTGCTCACTGAGTGATCACTACGCCAGACTGTTGTTGGTCTACTGTGAGCTGGACCCTGGGCTGGTCCCTGAACTGGACCCTGGCTTGCTGTGGTACTGTTCACGGAGCCATTCCCGCCGCTATTCAACCCGTCCTCTTAAAAATAATGTCACTTTTCGCTCGGATGTGCGCTATGGCCAAATTTGGACGTAATTTGAAATGAAATCGACTCACAAAAGTGACGTACTGTTCCGTTTTCTGTTTGAGTCGTCTGGCTTACTCGGCAAGCTTAGAACAGGCAACTTTCCATTAACGTTTTTCATACCGTTTTGAAACTTTATGAGAATTTCCTGCCCACCTAACCTATCAGAGGACCCTTAACTTACTGTTGTTGAAAAAAAAATCCCAAATTTATTTTCATTTTTTTTCATTTTCAAATTACATCCATATTCGGCCATACTGGCAAACGGCCAAAAGCGACGTTCTTTTTAAGAGGACAGGTTGTGACTTGCGGTTTGATTCGGTGGCCTCGAGCCCCGCCATGTAGGCCTCGCGCTGCAATACCTGTTCCAATCATGGTGGGGTTGCTTGCAGTTGGCAAATTTAGATATTACCCTGCCACCCCCACCCAGTGCAAGCTTAGCTAGGCACTGCTTGGTGTCGTGAGAGCCACTGCAACACCCACACCTAATTGGGCGATCACATTGCCACGTTCTGTGATCCCACCGTTGACAGTTGCCACATAGGGATGGGCTGCCAATATACCTCTATACTTTGCATGCCCTCATGCCTGGTACTTTAATGATTGGGGCCAGGTCTCCCTTCCACAGAGCGATTGATGATTTTTGGCCAGTCCCCCCTGGTCCAGTGTTGCGTTCGACCCAAACAATCTCTTTAAAGTCCTTGAGAAATTCCATGTCAACATGAATACTGTAGTTCTTGATTATAATTTTAGTTTGTCTTGTCTGTGGGTTTGCTTCCAACAATTTAACATTCTTACCTTGATACTCAAGACTGGTCTCTGTGAAGTACTTCAGGGTACTGTGCCCCTGCACCCGTTCACTGACATTGCCACCTTCAAACCTGCTCTCTATGCGATACTCTGCGCTGTGGGCTCGGGCAGCCTCAATAATCCATCTGTACTTATCTGCTGCTGTCAATCCCATTGCAGGAAAGATTAGGGTGTGCCACTCACTATCTTCGTCTTGTCGTCGTCGTTGTTGTTGTTGTTGTTGTTGCTGCGGCTGCTGTTGCTCACCCTGTCACTTGTCCCGCCTCACGCTTCCTCTGTTTTGGACTAGTTGGAAGCCAGCATCATTATCATCCTCTGCTGCCCCGGAGGGCCACAGGTGGGGACTCGCACTGGAGGGCCCCGGGTGGGGAGGGAAGCCCATGCAGGGGAGGGGGTCGCTATGGTCTCCTGGTTCACTAGCCATGTTCTCTTGTTGTCTCGACCAACTTCTCGTCATCATACGCTCCATCTATTTGCTGCGGCTCATTTCATGTGTTCTTGGGTGGTATGCCTTCAACACTTCACTCTACCTTGCACACACATACACATAAAGACACCTCCCAAGGCACTATGGTCGCAGTTCTCACAAGTAGGGGCACTATGCAGTATATGGGTGTCCTGGCGGTCTCTCGTGTAAACACGACAGTCGCACACACAAACCGCGACCTTGGGTAGGGAGGGCACAAGAACTGTTTTACACACGAGTGGTGCCTGGGGCAGCCAGGTAGTAGCTGGTGACCCCTCCTCCAAACACAGGTCCCCTCAGTGATCGTGAATCTCGCCAAATAAGTAATTACAGCTTTGATTTCTGGCCAATTCACACATTCACAGACTACCACAGTTGGCAGGAGGGGCGTTGACTTGGTCCGCTGCAGCTGACCTATTTGGCACACTAAGGACTAACACTTAGGCCTAGCCCTGTGTCGAAAGGCAGGATGAATACATCCTGACCTGCTGCTCCTCCTCTGGCTGGAGGTAAACTGCTCTTTGTTGTGGTGATGGCCGACAGTTTTGTAGAGTGTATTGACGTTGTTGTGTTCATGGCCAACAGTCTTTTATAGTGTGTGGTGAATTTGTTGTTGTGATGGTCGACCGTCTTGTAGAGTGTGTGGTGACGTTGTTGTGGTGATGGCCGACAGTCTTGTATAGTGTGTGGTGACGTTGTTGTTGTTGTTGTTGTGATGGTCGACATTCTTGTATAGTATGTGGTGAATTTGTTGTGGTGATGGTCGACTGTTTTGTATAGTGTGTGGTGACGTTGATGAGGTGATGGTCGGCAGTCGTGTATAGTGTAGTGACGTTGTTGTGGTCGTGACCGACAGTCTTGTAGAGTGTGTGGTGACGTTGTTTTGGTAATGGTCGACAGTCTTGTATAGTGTGTGTGGTGACGTAGTTGTGGCTATGGTCGACAGTTTTGTAGAGCGAGAGGTGACGTTGTTGTGGTGATAGCCGACAGAATTGCATAGTGTTTGGTGACATTATTGGGGCGATGGTCGACAATCATGTATATTGCAGTGACTTTGTTTTGGTGATGGTCGACACTCTGGTATAGTGTAGTGACGTTTTTGTTGTTATGGTCGACAGTCTTGTATAGTGTGAGGTGTCATTGTTGTGGTTTTGGTCGACTATTGTATAGTTTGTGACGACGTTGTTGAGGTGATGGTCGACAGTCTTATATAGTGTGTGGTGACGATTTTGTTATAATGGTCGGCAATCTTGTATTATGTAGTAAGTTTGTTGCGGTAAAAATCGACAGTGTTGTAAAGTGTAGTGACGTTGTTGCTATAATGGTCGTCAGTGTTGTGTATTGTGTGTCGTGACGTGGTTGTGGTGATGAGTGAAAGTATTATATAGTGTGTGGTGACGTTGCTGTGGTTAACTTCGACAATCTTCTATAGTGTAGTGACATTGTTGTGATGGTCTGCAGTCTTATACAGTGTAGTGACGATCTTGTGGTGATGGTCGACAGTCACATAAAATGTAGTTACATTGTTGTGGTGGTGGTCGACAGTCTTTTATGGTGTGTGGTGACGTTGTTGTGATAATGGTCGACAGCCTTGTATGGTGTAGTGACGTTGTTGTGGTGATGGTTGACAGTCTTGCATAGTGTTTGGTGACATTGTTAAGTTGATGGTCGACAGTCTTATATAGTGTAGTGACGTTGTTGTGGCAAAGGTCGACTTTCTTACATAGTATAGTGAAGTTGTTGTGGTGATGGTCGACAGTCTTATATAGTGTGTGGTGACGTTGTTGTATTGATGGCCGACAGCCTTGTAGAGTGTGTGGTGACGTTGTTGTAGTGATAGTCGACAGTCTTGTATAGTGTGTGGTGACGTTGTTGTGGTGATAGTCGACAGTCTTGTATAGTGTGTGGTGACGTTGTTGTGGTGATGGTCGACAGTCTTGTATAGTGTGTGGTGACGTTGTTGTGGTGATGGTCGATAGTCCTGTATAGTGTGTGGTGACGTTGTTGTAGTGATAGTCGACAGTCTTGTATAGTGTGTGGTGACGTTGTTGTGGTGATGGTCGACAGTCTTGTATAGTGTGTGGTGACGTTGTTTTGGTGATGGTCAATAGTCTTGTAATGTGTAGTGATCTTGTTGTGGGGATGGTCGACAGTCTTGTATAGTGTAGTGACATTGTTGCGGTTGTGGTCGACAGTTTTGTACAGTGTGCGGTGACATTGCTGAGTTGATGGTCGTCAGTCTTGTAGAGTGTGTGGTGACGTTGTCGTGGTGATGGTCGACACTCTGATGTCGCTGCGCTGCGATTGAGTGTTGAAGACTTCACTCCTGGATCGGAGGTGCTAGTCAGTGAGGCAAGGGAGCGTGGCCATCATCTGTGAAGCAGGCTTGCGTAAGAGTTAGTAATGGCTCTCTGGTTGACCTCGCATAGACTTGTATATATTATAATGGTGATGGGAAATAATATTTTTTTTTTTAAGTATTGTTCTTTTCATTTTACCTTTAAAAATTACCCTACATTCTCCACGAAGATCAGGGTTCTCTGAACTTGCCTCGGATTATAGAGTTTAAAAAGAACCCGTTACGAAGGACCTGGTTGTGATGGTCGTAACAGTGATGGGCGACAGTTTTGTGCAGTGTGTGGTGACATGTTGAGGTAATGGTCGACAATCTTGTATAGTGAGTGGTGACATTGTTGTGGTGTTGTCGATAGTCATGTATAGTGTACTGACGTTATCGCGGTGATTGGCGACAGCCTTGAATAATGTGTGGTGACGTTGTCATGGTGATGGTCGACAGTTTTGGATAGTGTGTGGTGATGTTATTTTCTTGATGGTCAACAGTCTTGTTTAGTGTTGTGAAGTTGTTGTTGTGATGGTCGACAGTCTTATATTGTGTTTGGTGACATCGTTGAGTTGATGGTCGACAGTCTTATTTAGTGTAGTGACGTTGTTGTGGCACAGGTCGACAGTCTTGTATAGTGTTGTGATGTTGTTGTGGTGATGGTCGATAGTCTTGTATAGTGTGTGGTGACATTGTTGTGTTGATGGTCGACAGTTTTGTACAGTGTAGTGACGTTCTTGTGGTGATGGTCGACACTATCGTATAGTGTGTGGTGAAAATGTTGTGGTGATGGGTGACAGTCTTATATAGTGTAGTGATGTTGTTGCGGTTTTTGGCGACATTCTTAAATGGTGTTTAGTTATGTTGCTGTGGTGATGGTCGACAGTAGTAGAGGATTCCGTGCCAGATAGGGACACTTATCAAACAATGGGAGGTAATCATCAAACAATGGAATCAGAGGGGCGAGGTGACAGATAGACCCACCTCGGGGGTCAACCCGTCCTCGGAAATTCGTAGTCAATATTGACTTATTAAATAAGTGCATAGGTGACATACTTAACATAATAGTTTCCCTTGAAAATCTTCATAGAAAACACCGACCTTACCTAACCTACTTAGTATTTTAAGATAAGCATCTTATTGCTTCGTAATTACAATTATTACCTAACCTATACCTATAATAGGTTAAGTAACAATTGTAATTACGAAGCTATAAGATGCTTATTTTAACATACTAAGTAGGTTAGGTAAGGTCGGTGTTTTCTATGAAGATTTTCAAGGGAAACTATTATGTTTAGTATGTCACCTATGCAGGTAACTAATAAGTCAATATTGACTATACGAATTTGTGAGGACGGGTTGCGTGGGTTCTTGGTTAATAACTGTAGTCTACGATGAGCTCCCATCATATTTCACTTACTCCGGCTATCACGTTTAAACACTAGCCCATTATATAGGAGTATTTAAGGATATATAATCGAACAAGACTGAATGGCCCCTCCAGGACTATGTGCATATATATATATATATATATATATATATATATATATATATATATATATATATATATATATATATAAATATATATATATGTATGTATATATATATATACTGGAAGATATTTGTGCTTTCTGGGTTCGAGTCCCACTGGTGGGTGTTGTCCAAAGATTGTTAATCTTCACTTGTGGTTTATGCAAGTATAGGCTTATAGCTGGACACGAGTTCACCCGCATTGACAGTGGCTTGATGAAAACGGCTTAAGTAGCCCCTCACTAATCTGGTGCCCTTGGGAGGTGGAGATATTTGAGGTAAATACTTCGAAATCTCTATCTCTTTTAAGGGTCTGATGTGGTGTAGTGGGTTAAGGCATACTAGTTATGGCAGCTACTGGAAGGTAGTTGTGCTTTCTGGGTTTAGTCCCACTGGTGGGTGTTGTCCAAAGATTGTTAATCTTCACTTGTGGTTTATGCAAGTATAGGCATATATATATATATATATATATATATATATATATATATATATATATAATATATATATATATATATATATATATAATATATATATATATATATATATATATATATATATATATATATATATATATATATATATATATATATATATATATATATATATATATATATATATATATATATATATATATATAATATGGTTCCAAGGTTTGTTACAGCCGGGGGAAGGGTTGTGGAGATAAGCTCCCACAGCCTGTAAAGTGCCCCTGATGGCGTGCGTCTCAAATAGCCTCTGACAACCAAGTCCAGCTCCTGGCCTGCACGTGTGGCTTAGCCTCTAGGCCTGGCGGAACTGCTTCTACCAACAGGAGAAGGGGCGAAGGCGGGTCTCTGGCGCCTTAAAACCAGTTGCTTCGGGCAGATGGGACTCGTTAGCCTGGAAAGGCAGCCCATCTAGGGGAAGGAAAACCCCGAATTCAAACCTCTGCTGTCTTGTGGCTAAACCCACTCATGGGAAAGACTTCGGGAGTCAACCCTGAGGAAAAATCCGGAGTCGGAGTCCCTAAGGCAGTTTGCAGCTGTTTACAGCTACATTCTGGCAACTCCTGCGACGACACTGGTGCCAAGCGTATCGGCTCCTGCCCTTCCCTTGGATCACATCGGTGGCGTGGAGAGGGTGGATCTGTTGCATGGGCAACAGCTGATCCTCCATAATTACTGCCCAGGCCTGTGCCCTGGAGAGGACACTCCAGCATCGCCTTGGCGATGGCTCAACACGGGAAGCGACAGTTACCGGTGATAAGTCTACCACTCAATTGGCGTAGAGTAAGGCGCCAGGGGTTGCTTCCGTCGGTGGGAGAAATCATCCGATTTCATAGGACAGCTACCGCCCGCCTCAAGCTGGGCAGCCCCCAGCCAATAAGGTGCTGTCCCGCCACGGTCCGCCTGCTCCACTGGGTGCGTGGGGCTTAGGCCACAATCCAATAAGCGGATCGTCAACTCATGCACCAGGCAAAAGAAAACAAACACAGAGCCACCCAGCTCTCAAACTGGGCACATGGAATGTAAGGACCATGACACCGGGTCTCTCGGAAGATCTACTGGAAGTGAACGACGCCCGCAAGACAGCTGTGATCAACAATGAACTGCGCAGACTCCAGATGGACATAGTCGCCCTGCAGGAGACACGTCTGCCGGCAACTGGCAGCATACGGGAGAAGGACTTTACCTTCTACTGGCAGGGCAAACCACAAGAAGAGGTAAGGGAGCATGGCGTTGGTTTTGCCATCAGGAACAGGTTGTTAGGGTCCATAGTACCGCCTATGGAGGGGTCTTCAAGGATCATCAAACTTCAGCTTCATACTGCAGTAGGAATGGTCAGCCTCATCAATGCCTATGCACCAACATTGACCTCCTCTACCGAAGCGAAGGACAAGTTCTATGATGACCTCGGCCTAGCTCTCAGAGACATACCTCACCAAGAGTCAGTCTTCCTCCTGGGAGACTTTAATGCAAGAGTTGGTTCTGACCACAGCTCTTGGCCTTCCTGCCTGGGCCAGTTTGGATTTGGGAAGATGAATGAGAGTGGGCAGCGCCTCCTGGAGTTCTGCTGCCGTCATGATCTCTGCATCACCAATTCCTTCTTCGACACCAAGCCCCAGCATAAGGTTTCCTGGAGACATCCCAGGTCTAAGCATTGGCACCAACTCGACCTGGTGCTTACGGGGCGTAACAATCTGAGAAATGTCAAACTGACCCGCAGCTTCCAGAGCGCAGATTGCGACACCGACCACTCTCTCGTCGTTTGCAAAGTAAAGTTCCAGCCCCGGAAAATCCACAGAGCAAAGAAGGAGGGAAGACCCACGCATTAACGTAAACAAGACCCGTGACCTTCACAAGGTGGAGGAATTCACTGCAGCGCTGGTAAATGCCCTTCCTGTACCACCCTGCGATAGCGCAAGTGAGAGGTGGTTACATCTCAGGGGCACTATTTTCAACACTGCCATGTCCACCTTCGGTAAGAGACAGAACAAGTCAGCAGACTGGTTCGAGGCCAGTGCAGAGGAACTGTTACCCCTCATAGAGGAAAAGAGACGAGCTCTCTTATCCTACAAGAACCTGCCCTCAAGAAGGAACCTACAGACCCTCCGTATTGCCCGCAGTAGAGTTCAACAAACTGCGAGGCGTTGTGCTAACGATTACTGGCTTCGACTCTGTTCCAGCATCCAGACTGCAGTCACTGTCGGCAACATAAGAGGCATGTACGAAGGAATCAAACAGGCAACAGGCCCTACACAAAACCGGACGGCTCCTCTAAAGTCTGCCACTGGAGAGATCATTAAAGACCGTGATCAACAGATGAATCGCTGGGTGGAACATTACTCCGAACTCTACTCCAGAGAGAACTTGGTCAGCGTAGAGGCTTTGGATGCAATTGAATGCCTGCCCATCATGGAAGAACTTGATCTTGAACCAACTGTGGAAGAAGTTGAGAAAGCGCTGGATTCACTTTCCTCAGGGAAGGCCCCAGGAGACGACGGGATTCCGCCTGAAGTTCTCAAGTGCGCTCGTGGAACACTTAAATTTGAGCTTCATGAACTTCTGTGCCAATGCTGGAGGGAGGGCTCGGTGCCACAAGACATGAGAGATGCAAACATCATCACTCTCTACAAAAATAAAGGTGACAGAAGCGATGTAAACAACTATCGCGGCATCTCCCTCCTCAGCGTCGTTGGCAAACTATTCGCTAGGGTCGTTTTGGTCAGGCTTCAGATTCTTGCCGAAAGAGTGTACCCTGAGTCACAGTGTGGTTTCCGAGCAGAGAGGTCGACCACTGACATGGTGTTCTCCCTGAGACAGCTTCAAGAAAAGTGCAGGGAGCAGAGAAAAGCCTTGTACATTGCCTTCATTGACCTTACAAAGGCCTTCGACCTCGTGAGTAGGGACGGACTCTTCAAGATCTTGGCCAAAATTGGCTGTCCACCCATCCTACTCAGCATGATACAATCGTTCCACAAGGACATGAAGGGGACAGTCGTGTACGAAGGCTCAACTTCTGAACCATTCAACATTAACAGTGGTGTTAAACAGGGGTGTGTTCTTGCTCCAACCCTGTTCGGCATCTTCTTCGCGATCCTCGTCAAGCATGCTTTTGGAACAACGACAGAAGGCATCTATCTCCGTACAAGATCTGATGGAAAGCTGTATAATCTATCCAGACTCCGAGCAAAGACAAAAGTACAAATGCGAATCCTCAGGGAGTTCCTCTTCGCCGACGACGCAGCGATCACCACACACACAGCAGAAGGCCTGCAGCAGCTACTCAACCGCTTTGCCGCAGCCTGTTCTGCATTCGGCCTGACAATCAGCCTGAAGAAGACACAGGTGATGGGACAAGATGTCAATGAGCTACCCTGTATAAATATAGCAGACTATGCGCTGGAGGCAGTTCACGAGTTTGTGTACCTGGGCTCCACAATCTCAGACACCCTTTCCCTGGACACTGAGCTCAACAGGCGTATCGGGAAGGCCGCAACAACACTGGCCAGGCTCACAAAGCGCGTTTGGGAAAATGCCAAACTGACAGTGCACACCAAGGCACAAGTCTACATGGCATGTGTGGTGAGTACACTTCTCTACGGCTCGGAATCCTGGACCCTGCGCTCTCGCCAGGAGAGACGGCTTAATACCTTTCACATGCGGAACCTGAGACGCATCCTTGACATCACGTGGAAAGACCACGTCACCAACAACACTGTACTCGAGAGAACAGGAGTCCCTTCAATGTTCACTCTCTGAAACAGAGACGCATGCGATGGCTGGGACATGTCTCACGCATGGTCGATGGCCGCATACCGAAGGACCTCTTGTATGGAGAACTGGCATCAGGAAGGAGACCTACCGGAAGACCTCAGCTGCGTTTCAAAGATGCCTGCAAACGCGACCTCAAGCAGATGAACATCGACATCAACACTTGGGAGGCAGCAGCTGCGGACAGATCTGCCTGGAGATATAAAGTGCAGAAGGGACTCCAGCAATTCGAGGATGAACTGAAGAGGCAGGCGGAGGATAATAGACTTCAG
This sequence comes from Procambarus virginalis, assembly GCA_020271785.1. NCBI lineage: Eukaryota > Metazoa > Arthropoda > Malacostraca > Decapoda > Cambaridae > Procambarus > Procambarus virginalis. The sequence goes on from WNGS01014552.1 coordinate 10,924, forward strand.
AGGAGGTCTCGACCACTGTCAGACGCACCCGCTTCGGCGTTTATCTGCGCTCGCTGCAGTCGAGACTGTCATTCTCGGGTTGGCCTTCACAGCCACAGCAGGCGCTGCATCCAACTAGACTACAACAACTAGACACCCAGGGCACAACTCCATAACCCTACGGGATTGACGGATGCCTACTAATATATATATATATATATATATATATATATATATATATATATATATATATATATATATATATCTATATATATATATATATACTCATATATATTATATAGGTGAAAAGCCATAACCCATATGTTTTATACATAATATTAACAAAAGTACATAGTGCCTAAACGTAGTCTTAATCTAAATCCACCTCCATAATATTTCTAACTAAAGCCCTCCTCCGTGCCCACTGGTCCATTGTGGGTCTTCCTCCCCCCTGGGGTGATGATGACTCATCATCATCCAAGGGGAGAATGGGGTGTTGTGGTTCTTCTTCCTCCCTCCTAAGGGAGTACTGATATCATAGCGTTCACTCTCACTGGAAGGGTGTCGCCCTTCCTCTTCTTGTGGGTCGATGACGTCATCACTTTCAC
>WNGS01014554.1:39621-51100 GCA_020271785.1 Procambarus virginalis
CAAATGGAGGGAAAAAAAAATATAGTTGTAGTCATATTAATCCACCACCAAATGACAGAAGACCCAGACAGGAATATGATATAAACAACATGGCCGCCATTAACATAATAGAAAGAGCAGCTTCTGTTGCTAGCAGGAATGGATCTGGACTACTAATATGGGAGACTTCAACCATGGGAAGATAGATTGGGAGAACAGAGACCCGCATGGGGACCAGAAACATGGAGAGCTAAGCTGCTGGGCGTGGCAACAAGAAACTTTCTAAGCCAGAACATCAAAGAACCAACAAGAATGAGAGAAGATGAACCAGCAATGCTTGATTTGATATTTACCCTAAATGAGTGGGATATAAGGAAGTTAAGATGGAAGCGCCCTTGGGAATGAGTGACGATAGTGTATTGAACTTTGAGTACCTGGTAGAGCTAGGAATTATCTCCCCCAAAAAAGAACTAGGAATCAAAAGCTGGCATACCGAAAGGGAAATTATGAGATGAGAAGCTTCCTAAGAGAAATACCTTGGGACACAGACCTCAGAGCTAAGTCTGTACAGGGTATGATGGACTATGTTACCCAAAAGTGTCAGGAGGCAGTAAGCAGGTTCATCCCGGCCCAAAGGGAAAAATCCGAGAAGCAACAGAAGAATCCATGGTATAATAGGGCATGTATGGAAGCGAAGAAACTGAACAAAAGTGCGTGGAGGAACTTCCGGAATAACAGAACACCAGAAAGCAGTGAGAGATACCAGAGAACCAGGAAAGAGTACGTCAGGGTGAGAAGAGAAGCAGAGAAAAGTTATGAAAATGATATTGCAAACAAAGCCAAGACCGAACCAAAGCTACTCCACAATCACATCAGAAGGAAAACAACAGTGAAAGAACAGGTATTGAAACTTAGAACAGGCGAGGACAGGTATACAGAGAATGACAAAGAGGTGTGTGAAGAACTCAACAAGAGGTTCCAGGAGGTCTTCACAATAGAACAAGGTGAGGTCACAGTGCTAGGAGAAAAGGAAGTAAACCAGGAGGCCTTGGAAGAGTTCGAAATTACGAGAGAGGAGGTCAAGAGACACCTGCTGGATCTGGATGTTAGAAAGGCTGTTGGTCCAGACAGGATCTCACCATGGATACTGAAAGAGTGTGCAGAGGCACTTTGCTTGCCACTCTCCATAGTGTATAGTAAGTCACTGGAGACGGGAGACCTACCAGAAATATGGAAGACGGCAAATGTGGTCCCAATATACAAAAAGGGCGACAGGCAAGAGGCACTGAACTACGGGCCAGTGTCCATGACTTGTATACCATGCAAGGTGATGGAGAAGATCGTGAGAAAGAACCTGGTAATACATCTGGAGAGAAGGGACTTCGTGACAAATCACCAACATGGGTTCAGGGAGGGTAAATCTTGCTTTACAGGCTTGATAGAATTCTACGATCAGGTGACAAAGATTAAGCAAGAAAGAGAGGGCTGGGCGGACTGCATTTTCTTGGATTGTCGGAAAGCCTTTGACACAGTGCCGCATAAGAGGCTGGTACATAAGCTGGAGAGACAGGCAGGTGTAGCTGGTAAGGTGCTCCAGTGGATAAGGGAGTACCTAAGCAATAGGAAGCAGAGAGTTACGGTGAGGGGTGAGACCTCCGATTGGCGTGAAGTCACCAGTGGAGTCCCACAGGGCTCTGTACTCGGTCCTATCTTGTTTCTGATATATGTAAATGATCTCCCGGAGGGTATGGATTCATTTCTCTCAATGTTTGCAGACGATGCCAAAATTATGAGAAGGATTAAAACAGAAGAAGACTGTTTGAAGCTTCAAGAAGACCTAGACAAGCTCAAGGAATGGTCGAACAAATGGTTGTTAGAGTTTAACCCAACCAAATGTAATGTAATGAAGATAGGTGTAGAGAGCAGGAGGCCAGATACAAGGTATCATCTGGGAGAGGAAATTCTTCAGGAGTCAGAGAAAGAAAAAGACTTGGGGGTTGATATCACGCCAGACCTGTCTCCTGCAGCACATATCAAGAGGATAACATCAGCGGCATATGCCAGGCTGGCCAACATACGAACGGCATTCAGAAACTTGTGTAAAGAATCATTCAGAACTTTGTATGCCACATATGTCAGGCCAATCCTGGAGTATGCAGCCCCAGCATGGAGTCCATATCTAGTCAAGGATAAGACTAAACTGGGAAAGGTTCAAAGGTTTGCCACCAGACTAGTACCCGACCTGAGAGGTATGAGCTACGAGGAGAGACTACGGGAGTTAAACCTCACTTCGCTGGAAGACAGAAGAGTTAGGGGGGACATGATCACCATATTCAAGATTCTGAAGGGAATTGATAGGGTAGATAAAGACAGGCTATTTAACACAAGGGGCACACGCACAAGGGGACGCAGGTGGAAATTGAGTGCCCAAATGAGCCACAGAGATATTAGAAACAACTTTTTTTGTGTCAGAGTGGTTGACAAATGGAATGCATTAGGAAGTAATTTGGTGGAGGCTGACTCCATACACAGTTTCCAGTGTAGATATGACAGAACTGAGTAGGTTCAGGAATCTGTACACCAGTTGATTGACAGTTGAGAGGCGGGACGAAAGAGCCAGAGCTCAACCCCCGCAAGCACAGCTAGGTGAGTACACACACACACACACACAGGGCTCTGGAGTCGTAGTCCTAAGAGCCCGGGTTCGATCCCGGGCAGAGGCGGAAACAAATGAGCAAATAAGTTTCTTTCACCATGATGCACCTGTTCACCAGCAGTAAATATGTACCTGGGAGTTAGACAGCTGCTAAGGACTGCTTCCTGTGTGTGTGTGTGTGTGTGTGTGTGTGTGTGTGTGTGTGTGTGTGTGTGTGTGTGTGTGTGTGTGTGTGTGTGTGTGTGTGTGTGTGTGTGTGTGTATATTAGAGAGAAATATATATAATAGAGATAACAAAGGAAAATAGATTGGCCAGAAAGGCGGGGTCCAAGAGCTAAACAGCTCGATTCTGCAGACAAAGAGTAAATCCACACGTACACAGAGATGACGGGAGGGAGACACACAGGGAGACAGAGAGGAGACGGGAGCCGCTGACTGCTCACCACCCGCCAGCTGTTGGCATTAATTTGTCGTCGGGTGATTACAAATTTCTTGCAACCTGGAGAAGTTAGCACAAATTGATTCACTTAAATTTTATAACTGGGCTAAAAGCTCCCTTTCACCAATTTGTACCTCTCACCCCCCCTTCCCCCCCCACCCGTTTATTTCCTGGCTCCTGGGCCTGAGAGCCCCCGCCTCGCCCCCCGCCTCGCCCCCCACCGACACCCTCAGCCCCTCCTCTTGTGGCTGGGCGCCTGAGGCCGCCCAACCCTTCTTTATACTTCTGCTGACTAAGCAACGTGCTCGATTTTCTGTGGGTAAAATCTGGTTTATTTAATGCCCTGGAGCTGGGGGGACACTTGCTGCTGGGGACATATCTGGGAGACTGAGAATATAGACAGCTTTGGGGGGGGGGGGAATAACTGGAAGGGTTTGAGAGAGTACCGTGGGAAACTGTTCAAGGGAAGGTTTGGGGGCGACGCGGAGGAGCACTTCTGGTGGACTAGGGTAGAGCACACCAACCCAAGAGACTTGGATGTGATAGTCCCTCCCCGGTACCTGGGGAATTCCAGCCCAAGACCTAGGGAATCCCGTCTCCGGGACCTGGGGAATCCCGCCTCCGGGACCTGGGGAATCCCGCCTCCGGGACCTGGTATAAGTCTCACCCCGGGGAGTTACACCCCGAGGTGTAGAGAGCCCGGCCCCGGAGCGCTGGTGAAAGGACCGGCGCCTGCTTCAGAAGACGAGACTTTCATCATTGATTGTGTGTGAGGGACGGCGCGGGGGCCGCAGCGGACGGATATAGTGCGCGGGGTGACGCAAGGCGCGCCTCTCCTCACACTCAGGCTCGCCGCCGCCCCCAATTTATGGCCACCAATTAGTTCTGGAACTGTATTAAATCGCACTAAGTGCTCTTAACGGCTTAGCTACATTACAAACTTTTCTTGGAAAATTTTCAGTGATCTTGATTCAATTGCATTACAGTATATTTAGAAAGTGATGCAACCCCTGGGGCGTGACAGCTTAGTGGACAGCGCTCGGGATTCGTAGTCCTGAGGTTCCGAATTCAGTCCCCGGTGGAGGCGGAAACAAATGGGCAGAGTTTCTTTGACCCTGCTGCATCTGTTCACCTAGCGTAAATAGGTAGTTAGGCAGGGAGTTAGACAGCTATTACGGGCTGCTTCCTGGGGGTGTGTAACAAGATGGAGGCCTGGTCGAGGACCGGGCCGCGAGGACACTAAGCCCCGAAATCATCTCAAGATAACCTCAAGATAACCCCCTTTTGAAACTAGTTTGTGTTAATGTTGGAAAAGTTTTAACATTTTTAACCAGGAAAAGTTTTAACAGAAGTTTTATGTTAAATGGATTCCTGAACCTTCTATTCAATTCAAGTTCAACTCTTAAGGAGTACACAACATATTGTAAATAAAGGTAGCATGCTGCCACAAGGGAAAGTAATGGCCACAAGATAGCGCCAGGAAGGGAAGAACCACCACAAGGAGAACTACCTTGTTAATACGTGTTGTCAGGCCTAGAGCACAGTCTAGATATGGGCCAGGAAACGAGTATGGGCAACCAATCACAGCCCAGCAAGTAAGGGGGGGGGGGGGCTACGATGATGGGTAAAAGTACAGCACATGGTGAAGATGGCGTCACCTACGACATACTCAATGCACTGTGTGAAGTGTCTGGGAATCCACTACTCCTCCTATTCAACAAATCATTCCTAAGTGGAGTGTTGCCCACACAATGGAAACACGCAATAATTGTTCCATACCGAAGCCCAATGTCCCTGGCAATTACAGAACTATCAGTCTACTGTCCTGCAAGATGCTTGGAAGGATCATCTTAAACTGACTGTTGCACAAAATAGTCAGGCTCGGGGAAGGGGTCAATGGATTTGTTAAAGGATGGAGCACAACAAATTATATAGTTAATTACTTGGCTAATGACACAACTAAGTATTCGGTATTTATTGACATCAAAGGAGCCTTCGACAAAGCACAGGGGATTGCGATCCTGGACGAGCTTGCATGCCTGCATGGGTGTCACGGGAAGACTCATACCTGGTTGATACCTGGTTGATGGGGTTCTGGGAGTTCTTCTACTTCCCAAGCCCGGCCCGAGGCCAGACTTGACTTGTGAGATTTTGGTCCACCAGGCTGTTGCTTGGAGCGGCCCTCATGCCCACATACCCACCACAGCCCGGTTGGTCCGGCACTCCTTGAAGGAAACAATCTAGTTTCCTCTTGAAGATGTCCACGGTTGTTCCTATAATATTTCTGATGTTCGCTGGTAGGACGTTGAACAACCGTGGACCTCTGATGCTCATGAAATGGACTGAAGACTACCTCACAGGCAGGAAAGGCAAGGTATGCAACCCGTCCTCGACTCAAGTCCATTACATATAGCGGTCGACCCCACAGACGCATTCATAATTTTTTACATGCTGTTCATTCGAAACAGGAATTTTCTCAAATATAAATTAATATTATAATATATAAACACATTGTGCATTTATAGGCATAGATTAGGTTAGGTTAGATGTTTAGGTTCTGTTGGCGATTATTTGTATATGTAGTACGTGGGTGAAGCATTTACTGCGTCGTGGTACGAACAAAATTCGACAGTGAAGCACTTAATCCGGAAGTGTTCAAACGTCATCGGTTGTGAGTCGTGTGTAAACCGTTTTTAATTCATAAACAGGGGGTTTGACGGGTGCATGGAATCACTTTTGGGTCTTTGTTTGGAGGACGGGCTGCTTCAATGGAGCAGTCTCAAGAACACTTAGTATGGAACTCGGAACTCCCCAAGGAGGGGGTCTTAAGCCACACACTATTTAACATACGCCATTGCAAATCTTGCATTTCCGGAAGGAACACAACAAGTGGGATATATAAATGATGTCCTAATGCACAACCCGTCCTCGCAAATTCGTATAGTCAATATTGACTTATTAAATAAGTGCATAGGTGAAATACTTAACATAATCCTTTCCCTTGAAAAGCTTCATAGAAAACACCGACCTTACCTAACCTACTTAGTATGTTAAAATAAGCATCTTATAGCTTCGTAATTACAATTGTTACTTAACCTATTATAGGTATAGGTTAGGTAATAATTGAAATTATGAAGCAATAGGATGCTTATCTTAACATACTAAGTAGGTTAGGTAAGGTCGGTGTTTTCTATGAAGCTTTTCAAGGGAAACTATTATGTTTAGTATGTCACCTATGCACGTAACTAATAAGTCAATATTGACTATACGAATTTGCGAGGACGGGTTGCAATGCAAGCTCTTACATTGGGAAAAATTAAACAGTCCACTGAACTCCATGGAAGGAAGTGTGTTGAACTCGGATTCACTCTCTCCACAAAGAAGACAAAAACATACTCTCATCAGAGCATGAGAAAGTGAGGAGTTATAAATTAATGGTGTAACACTTGAATGGGTTGACCACTATCGGTACCTTGGCGTCACTGTCGGCTCTAACAAGGGAAAGAAAGAGGAGCTCAACCAACTCATAGGAACGTAGAAAAGTCGACTCAGGGCACTGAAAGCTATGACCTGGAATGGGCATGGAGCCTCTATTGCCGTGCTTGGAATGATGCACACATTCTATGTGCGCTCCGTCACAGACTATGCCGCACCAGTTTTGTTTATCTACTCCCAAAGCGATATAAAAGGTCTTCAAAGCATACAAAATGAAGCCATGACAATTATTCTTGGAGTCCCGAGTGCTGCGGAAACATCTAATCTACGAAAGGAGTTGTTCCTCCCAGTGTTAAAAGCAGAGTTAAGAAATTGAATGTTAATCTTGCAATTAGGATATCCAGAGATCCCCATTACAATGATATTGTCAAGAAAAGCTGAGTTCTGTGGTATTTACATGAGGAAACAGGAGAAAACAAATGTCATCACAGATCAGTTTTCTACCTGGAAGAACCTAACCTGCTTGAGCAAGCCCGTGAGCTGCTGCCTGTAGAGAGGTTAACTCCCTGGGAGGATGACTCATGCAGGATTATCATCAATGAAATGGCAACGAAAAAGTCCAACATGATATCACAAGAAATGAGGAAAAAGTATCTTGTGAAAATTTATAAAGAAGCCGGAAATGATTAGATCAAGTTTACATTCATCTAATTAGATGCGTCATCTAATCCTGTCAATGACAGAGTTGGTACAGCATACACTGTAATTAGGAATAATGCTTTCATTGCGGAAATGTATGAAAAGCACGTATTAAGAACTATGCCTCTTTAACGCAAGCAGAGCTAACTGCCATTGTTATGGCGTTAAGATTCCTTGAATGGAACACTAATGGCGCAGTGATCTGCACTGATTCAAAACTAGCGTTACAAAGCCTTTGAAAAAATCGGGCAGAAAATCTTGCGATAGTCGCTGAGACCAAGAGAGCTGTGAGAGTACTAACCAATCAGGGAAGAGTCGTCAAGTTTCTGTGGATCCCCTCCCATGTTGGAATATGTGGAAATGAACGAGCAGATGTGTTGGCTGCTGAAGGCGCTGAAGGAGACCATATTGAATACTTCATACCCAAGACTCTTCTACAAATTAGAGGTATTGTCAGGCAACATCACCGTGACAAGGTAACTGAGGAAAGGAGGATAGAAGAACAAGCCAGTGAATCTGTACGATGGTACAATATGGTTGCAGCTGGCAATCCCTATCATTATGGACGAAGAGTAGGTGGCTGCGGGAGAGAATCAGTAATAGCGAGAATCCGTCTTGGATACAAATATTCATGGAGATTCGGAATAGAAACATCAGTTGAGCAGCTGAGTTGCAGAATCTGCGGTAAGAGTGATGGACACCGCCTTGACCACTACCTGAGAGTGTGGACATGTAAGAGACATTAGAAATGTGTTGAATAATAAACCTCACATTGTTGAGTTAGGAAAATACTATTTGTCAAATATAAATGGGGTCTCAAAAGATTTCCCCATTTTGCACCCGAAAGATAACATAAGATTTTTAAGGGTTGACAAATGTTAGTCTTCTCGTTGATAAGCTGTTCACTTGAGATAGTTAAGCAAGTCTGCCCACCGTACTCGGTACAACAAACCACTACCCACCGTACCCGGTACACACACCAACTACCCACCGTACCCGGTACACACACCCACTACCCACCGTACCGGTACACACACCCACTACCACCGGTACCGGTACACACAACCCACGTACAAAACACCACATACCCGGTACACACACCCCACTACCCACCGTACCGGTACACACCCACTACCCACCGTACCCGGTACACCACACCCACTACCCACCGTACCCCCGGTACACACACCCACTACCCACCGTACCCGGTACACACACACCCACTACCCACCGTACTCGGCAAGTAGTTAGGAGGAGTTATGATAATTGTTCATCAAGTAACCACATACACCCTGACCCTGGGCCCTGACCACTCCCTGACCCCCTACTAACTCCCCCACCCACTACCTGTCCCCTTCTCTCTCCCGACCTCCAGCCACTCCCTGACCAACACCCACACCCTGACTCCCACACTCTCCCTGATATTGAAATCTTTGGGAATAGGGTGTCCAAGAAGAGTCTGAAGGTTGGTAAACGAACGCCGAAGGAGTTACAAACAAACCAGAGGAAATTAAAGAAAGAGTAAGTGAAAATGACCCAGATTTGATTGCAATAGTGGAAACGAAAATAAATGATTTGATCTCTGATGCAAAATCCCCGGGGGATCCAAGTGATAAGGAAAGGAAGACAACAAAGTTAAGGAGGAGGAGTTGCACACTTAGTAAAACGGAGTGGAAGTTCAAAGACTAAAGAATCAGAGTGAAAATGTATACACAGACTCCATCATTGGGACACTGACAGCAGATGGAAAAAGAACTATGGTCCGGGTAATTTACACCCACCACAACAACAAAAGACCCAGGCAGGAATATAATGACAACAAAGCATGAATAGAGACATTGCAGAGAGCAGCAACAGTGGCACACAGAATGAGAACTAAACTTCTAGTCATGGGGACCTAAATCATGGAAAGATTGACTGGGATCCAGAAATCCTCATGGCGGGGTAAGAAACGTGGGGAGCGAAATTAGTGGAAGTCGTAGAAAAAAAATTCTTAACACGTCATGTAAAGGAGGACACAAGAGAAAGTGGAGGAGATACACCAAGCCTACTGGACTTGATCTTCACCCAGAATGAGGAAGACATTGAGAATTTAAAGCATGAAATACCACTAGGAGCAAGTGACCATTGTGTCCTGGTGTTCCACTACATGATGGACCTCACAACAGTGCCCGTAAGACAAGGAGTCAGGGAAGGGAGAGCTGACTATAAGAAAGGAGACAACATGAAAGTAAGAGAGTATCTGGCAAGTGAGATATGGGAGGAGGAACTTAGATGGAAGACGGTCCAGGAAATGATGGACCAAGTAAAACTGTGATGAAAAGAGGCAGAAGAGAGATTCATACCACCATTAAGGTTAAAAAGTAAGATAACATATAATAACACGTTTCAATAGACAGTGCCAGGAAGCAAAAGCAGGAAGCAGGAGGGAGAGAAGGAAATACAGAAGGCAAACGACAGAGGTAAACCGGAATAGATGCAACAGAACCAGGAATGACTACATAAACATTAAAATATATCTTTAGTATTTAATGATAGAATACATCTTTGCTACCTGCCTAGAAAAGCCAGATAGAATATCACCATGGATATTAAAAGAAGCAGCACAGGCTCTCAGCATACCTCTAGCGCTAATAATTAATAAGTCCCTTACAAGGGGGGTATTGCTCTGCTTCTTGAAGAAAGCTAATGTGGTGCCGATTTACAAGAAAGCAGATAGAGAAGAAGCACTTAACTACAGACCAGTGGCGCTCACAAGCAGCCCTTGCGAAGTAGTTGAAAGAATTATAAGGTTAAGACTAGTTGCACACTAGAGAGAATTGAGTTGTAAGAAAACAGCAACATGGCTTTAGAGAGAGAAATCATGCCTGACGAACATCTTGGAGTTTTATGATAAGTTAACGAAATAAGGCAAGACAGAAGGCTGGGCAGATTGCATATTTCTGGACTGCCAAAAAGTCTTTGATAGAGTACCACACAGAAGGCTACTATACAAACTTGAGGGGGCAGGCAGGAGTAGGCAGCAACTCATTAACATGGGTAAGGAATTTCCTAACGAACAGGTGCCAGAGAGTGATATTGAGGGGGAGGAGTCGAACTGACGAAAAGTAACAAGCGGAGTGCCTCAAGGATCGGTCCTGGGTCCCATACTATTCCTCATTTATGTGAACGACTTGACTGCGGGAGTGGAGTCTTATATGTCAATGTTTGCAGATGAAGCAAATCTAATGAGGAGGATTGAGACAGATGATGATTGTAAGATTCTCCAGATGGATTTTAACAGGTTGCAGAGATAGTCCAAGAAATGGCTGCTAGAGTTCAACACCAGCAAGTACAAGGGGAATGTGGTAAAAACTCCAGGCAGTATATCTCCTTTTAATTGACTTCAATAAAAAAGTTTATTTATTTGTTTCTTAGTAGGTAAGAAAGAATTGAGTGGACTGTATGTACTTGTTAAAACTGCCTGAAATTAATCTCACACAAATTGGGGGGGACCAATTTGTAGCTTAAACCACTTTGTAAGGGCTCCTTCTTAAACTACAAATTGTTTACCTAAGTTTAATATATTATTGTCATACCACATATGGTGGTCTAATCTACTATTATTTCAACATTATTACTAGTTATGAATATACTACTACAATCCTAGAATGGCCTTATCTGAGCCTGTAGTAAGGGCCCACTAAGGCTGGTGTCGGTAGCATCTATGTGGGTGTGGCCTGTGCCTCATGGTGCCAATGGCGGCTGTGGAGGCCTTAAGGTGGCAACAGCTAGGTACATGTGTAGTTCTATGCTCAGACTGCTGTCCCACGTCACAATTTACCTGTTTGGGATGCAAGAGAGTTAGTTACATTTCCTAACAATATCAATACAGGTATAGACAGGTATGTGAGGGCTGTAAAAATGGGGTTACACGTACATGGTGTTGGTGTTGTTCAATATCATGACCGCCACTACCATTTGGATATAATCAGTGCACTAGAATAATAAACAAATACTTGGTAAGACGGATACTGGAGTGCTCTTATTTGTAGGTGATGTTGCTGTGGCAGTTTCTTAAGGCAGAGTAGGTCTATCCTGTGGCCATTATCACAACACACACGCGAGCTCCATTGTTATTGTTTTCGTGTGAGCGTGGCGTCTGTAAGAGACGCTCTCCTCCCTAGTTGTTCCAAATTGTGTTCTACTTCTAAGTTAAATTTACGTTAACAAGGGAATCAAGCTATATTTTGGTGTTAATAATTATATTCAGTCTTATTGAACACTTTTTT
>WNGS01014555.1:0-11879 GCA_020271785.1 Procambarus virginalis
GTAAGAGCGAGTCATGCTCTAGTGTGTGTTGGGGGTAGTGGTGGTTCCCCATCCACATGTGGTATGCCACCCCCCAGCCGCCCGGGCACCCGCCGGCCGCCCAGCCACCCACCACCTTACCCCGCGCGCGAGCAGCCCGGTGGGGTGGGGTGCTGTGACGTCACGCGCCACCCGTGCCACCCTCCTGAAGGCCACGCAGTGGCCACATGTTGGCCACCACCTTTGGCCACCCCCTTGGCCACATTCCCAGGACAGCCTAAGGCCACATCTTGTCGACGCACGAGGAGCAAGCTAAGTGTTGACAGCCAGGTGGTAAGGACCTGGGAATGAGAAATTTGTGTGGATGGAAACGTGAGTACTTTATCAGTGTCAGATTAGTGGAAATCGTAGTAGAAAAGTTGTGTGGGCCCCTAGCCCGGCCAGGCTAGGGAAGCAGCTGAGACACCGTCAGTGGCACGCCCAGGTGACTGTGGGCAGTACCTGGAGAGGGAAATTGTCACAGTAAATCATGTAGTGATATAATTATATATCTGTAGATATATTGTTGTTGTAGACTGACTAGAGTTTGGGACCAGTCAGTGTAGAAAATCATCATATAATGATCCAGTCTGTCGATTCTGTATAATCGTCCAGCCTTGGTTAGTGCCATGGTACCTCATTATGTAATTAGGCCAGGTTAGAGTTAATTAAGCAGGCCCGTGGGGCAGGGTTATTAGTGGATATCCTGAGGTCTGTATATTTCCTGGTGATATAATTTCATTGATTATTAAGAGGCATTTCCATGTGTTTCATTTGCATGATTGTTGTACTGTGTTGTGTGGTGAGTCAGTAGATGTGATCGCTGACTGATTGCCTAATGATGTCATTAGCATGGGGGGCATGCTGACGGTATCATTATGTGCAGGTTTGTGCAGTGGTATCAGGTATACGTTATTACTGTCCTAGGAACTGTGTTGAGGATTTAAGGGACCCTTTGAGTATTCAGGGAATTCTCAGTCACTTATGGGAGCGAGCAATTTGTTATTTGCCTAATTATGGGAGAATTAGTGCCAGCTGTCCGCGTAGAGCGACGGTGCCTTATATTAACGTAATTGTCTTGCTGAAGCCACCGGGATCGGGCGATCTTTTGCAACGTTTGCAAGATTAGAGGGGCAGTAATATGGGGATACCTTGATTGTTGCAAAACCGTGTGTCACTACTGTGTGGGCATAGTAATTAACGAGTTGCAGTAGTCGCAACCGTATGTGGGCAGTGCTATTTTATGTTTTTGCATGCCATTATATTGTGACCTATGTAACCTTAGGGTTACTTTGTTTCTTTAAGTTGTGTTGAGAACTTGAGGATTCAGTGAGTTAATTAGGGGTAATTAACTGGATAAGGGGGTGCACATTTGAAGTTGTTGAATGAGTGAGTGCTGTTATGGGAGAACAGTGTTGAACTTGAGCTTGTGGGAATACGTTTCCGGTGCAATTAATTGTCCGTGTGACAATTAATTGACCACTCTAGCTAATTATGTAATTAGCATTCTCATCATGAATTCACGTAGTGGGAGAGGATCTGTCAGAGTCTGTCAGTGATAGTGTTAACGTCAGTTGCTCGAGACTAACTGCCTTTCAGGGTTGGGCAATTAGTGGCTCATGATAATTAGTGGAGTAATTAACGTCTGGAGTCTTGAGGACTCAGATGACTCGGTAAAGCGAGGTCATGGGGTTAGCATAATACGTTATTTAATCATATTCTGTCTGGTGACAGTGGATTAAGTTGCACTCATTGTTAATTAGTAATTAACTCCTCTTCCGTGAATTCACAGTGTTTGATGAGACCTGCTTAGGCAGTGCGGAGTGAGACGTATTTATGTATGATTAATTATCGGTCCTGGTGACAGTTAATTAATTGCTCGAGGTTAATTAGGGTAATTAGCACTCATTAGTAAGTAAAAGTAATTAATGATACACAGACTGTTGAGAAGCCACCCACTTGGGGTAGGCTTAGTTAACGTAACTCAATTGGAATGTAATTAGTGGTCCGTTTGACCTTAATTAAGAATTACTCACTGAATACTTGCAAGGAGTCAAGTGTGATGTAATTTAAGAGTTTGAGTTATTGTGACAAGAGGACTTGTGTTAACGTAGAGTACTATCATGTTGTTGTCTAGCGTGAGACACTTGTTGTGATTAAAGTAGTACTTGTTGCTGACTGCTGTGATCAGTCAATTTCCATCATATTCACATAATCAATGTTGTAATTGATTAAGGCAATTTCTTTGGTTATCGTCTAGTGACGAGGGTAAAGTAACTTAGGGATGAGTGGAGCTGTGTCCCAGAATCCCACCTTGCCTGACTTTGTTCACTTTAGTTGTGATAGGGGGAGTCACTGTTAGACTACCCACCTGATTACGGGGTCGCTCCTGTTGGGCGGGAGGACCTTAAGCTTGTGATTAGAGTAGCTGCCACTAGGAGCCGTGTCACTATTGATTGCTTGCTTGTGTCATCAGTGGATAAATTTGTTCAGTTAGTTCATGTTGTCAGCCCGAAGTGTCAGCAGGATGGAGCCTGCTGTCATTTCTCGAGGGGCTGTTGAATAGCTGTGTTGCAAATGCCACTGGATTGACATTAACGTAATTAATCACTCGCTGTGGTGTAACTTAGTCTGTGATATTTTTCTTTGAATTTGCAATATTGCGTCATCAGTGGGCACACCTGTGTTCAGGTTAGTTCAGTATGCAGCCACACAGCAAGGGTTGCTATTTAGCTGTTGGTTATGGTGCCACTGGATGGACATTAACGTAAAGATTAATTTGAGGAAGGGTGCTGGAGTTGCCAGTGAACCCATTAGTTATTGATGTCATTGAAAGGCTACTGATTTGATTGCATTGCAACCGCTATTGCAGGTGTAGACTGCACTGAGGCGTAGAACAGTTAGGAGGTTACTGGAGACGTGTTTCAGAACTCACTGTGTCATTTGTTGTAATTGTGATTATAGATCTGTTAGTTCTTGCTTGCTTGTTGATTCCTCTGTGGGCACGCTTATGTTCGAGTTAGTTCATTATGCAGTCCATACACAACAGAGTACTTTGCTTTAGGAGGTCAGACCCCACCCTGATCCGGTGCATTATACCGGTAAGAGACGGGAGACCTCTTAAAGAAAGTGCAACCCTCTAGTTCAGGCTCTCCTGCACCCAGCACTGCCGGGTGGATAAATATAGGGCAGCAACGATTAGAGCCTCCTGAACATGCTGTTCAGAGTGAAGGTGCGGTTCCGAGGAACCGACACCACATACAGCAAGATCGAGATAATGAATCTACTATCATCAACCTCTGGGGTAGCACCCATCGACGTCGTTATGGACGTGAATGGGCCCCAAATTCTTTTCAGTAGTGCAGCAGCACTAGAAAGCCTATTCACCACGACAACGACCACTGCACTCGAAGAACAGGGCCTAACACTCGTGCCTCCCTACCAGTTCCTGGCAGTAAGGACTATATTCATTCACAGAGTGAGTGACATCATCGCTGAACGACCAGCTTCTGAGATTGTGAAGAGCATAAACACCCAAAACAGATCCCTCACGGCCATATCGGCCCACCTCATTCAGCAGGATGTAAACAGAAAGCCAACCCTCAAGGTCACCCTCAAGACTCCGGCAGAGGCTACTCTCGCGGCCGACAACGGCCTCAGATGCTGTGGAGTGGCCTGCACACCCCACCAGATCTCCAGGCAGCGATATTTCCACCTGCGTCAGTGCTTTCGGTGTTATCAATACACCCACTATTCACAAAAGTGCCCAAATCCGAAGCAGAAATGCAGCATCTGTGCTGGGGAACATCATCACAAGACCTGCACAGCTGCCACCAAACGTTGTCTACTCTGCGACGGTGACCACACAGCCGTCTCTCAAGAATGCCCCAAGCGACAAGAGGAAATCAAGCAAATGACAGAAGCCAGACCAAGAAACTCTACTCCAAAAACGAAGGAATTTAACATTCAAGAACATGCCTTCCCAGCTCTCCCGACGGGTGGCGCCGCGAGCGGCGAGCAACCCAACTACTGGACCAGCAACTCCCGAGCCAGCCAATCACAGCATCAGACGACACCTCTGCACCAATCCTCACTCACACCGCCTCCAGCCACCTCTGACAGCACTGTAGCAGCTTTGATACACTTCGCTACTGAACTCTCAGGAGGTGATCTCAGACAACGGTACAGAATACTAAATGAACTATACAAGGCAAACAATCTTCCCACGTTCGTAATTCCAGAGGCCATGTTTACTGCTGGCTCCTCTCCACCAGAGCCCGACCCCGTTCCAGAGACGCCTGTCAACCTGGACCCTACAACTCCAGATACACCAGCAACTACATCTCCTGCAAGTTACACCACGTCTTCTGATGACGACTCGAACGCCTATGATGAAATTGAAACACAAACATCACCTCCAGCACAAGAGACCACTGCAGCACACTCACCACCCTCAGCCCAGGAGACAGATTGTGTAGAATCTCCAGAAATTGAAACTCCGGAAATAACAGCAGTGCGTCTACAGCGTGAAAGGAATGCAGTCGGATCGCCCGAGTTCAGAAGGTTCTCCAGCCAGATGTACAACATGACGGCAGACATCATGAAGCAGGCCTACCCAGAAAACACATTCAGTTTACATAACAACGTAATCTTCGAGGAATGCGATGAGTCTACACTGTCACCTGACCTCTTCAACAGTGACTACTCCGAGTACAAACATCAGATGATTACAAGAAGCATGAAGAAATAGCTAAGAAAGAAACCAACCAACTGAGAACAGCCGCTCTCTTCCCCTCTTTAGGGGGATGGGGACCTAATTCTGCTCGTTTTGAGATGGTGGTACCCGACGTAGACACACTCCACACACCAAGAGGAAAGAAAACCTCCACTGCCGCCTTCCAGACCCGTCTCCCAGCCTAGCCAGATATGGATTGATACAGCATCTACACTCGGACAAGCAGCTGGGTCAAGCCCTGGCACTTTTTCTTCAACTTCAGCATTTCCTCTCACCGACTTCTCTTCAGCTGTCCCCACTTCAAGGCTCGCCCCAATGGGCATCTTCTCCTGTATCATTCGGATTCGGATTCGGATGCAGTCCGAGGGGCTGGTGTCTAGCTGTCATTGAAAGTGTCACAGGAAGGACTTCGAGTAACGTCATTGACATTCTTTTGTTTTGATGTAGTAGTCTAGTCTCTTGTTATAAATAAATTGTTATTTTGTTAAACGGTCTTTAATGTCAACCTTCAACTATTCTGTGCCACTCCCATGTTCTGATATATTGATATTGTTGTTTTGATCTTTGATATGACGGCTGTGCTCTTGGGAATTCGAATTCCAATTCATAGCGCCACAACAAATATAAAATTTGATTGTGAGAACCCGTCGGTTACCCTTTATTGGTTTTAACGTCATGTTTAACTAGGAGGAACCAGCGGCCTATTGTGAACAGGTTTTCACCCCTGCTGGTGGAAGCCTGGTGGTTTGCTCCCGCTTCTCCTTTTTCTACTGGACTCATGCTTAACTGCCAAGAGCAGCCTTTAAACTTGTAGTCCACCTCCTAAGGGAGGTAGGCGTAGAGAAAAATCTCACACTTAGGTACTCCCTTATCCAATGGAGAACCTTCCCTTTGACTCCTGCCTGCATCTCCAGCTTTGGCACTAGCCTCTTGTGTGGTACTGTGTCAAAGGCTTTTTGGCAATCCAAAAATATGCAGTCTGCCCACCCTCTCTCTTTCTTGCCTGATTTTTGTTGCCTGGTCGTAGAATTCAATTAATCCTGTGAGGCAGGTCTTGCCATACCTGAACTCATGTTGATGTTGTGTTACAAAATTCTTTCGCTCCAGATGTTCCACTAGCTTTATTCGCACAATCTTCTCCATAAGCTTTCATGGTATGCAAGTTAGGGACACTGGCCTGTAGTTCAGTGCCTCCTGTCTATTCCCCCTTCTTGTATATTGGAACTACATTAGCCGTCTTCCCAATTTTTGGCAGTTCCTCTGTTACCAGTGATTTGTTATACACTATGGAGAGTGGTAGGCACAGTGCTTCTGCTCCTTCCCTTAGGATCCAAGGGGAGATTGCGTCTGGGCCTATAGACTTTGTCACATCCAACTCTAGCAAGAGCTTCCTTACATCCCCACTGGTAATCCCAAACTCCTCTAGTGGTACTTGGTTAACTATTCCATTTCTTATCTCTAGAACTTCTCCTTGCTCTAATGTGAAGACCTCCTGGAATTTCTTATTCAGTTCCTCACACACTACCTTGTCGTTTATAGTGAATCTGTCTGCCCCTATCCTCAGTTTCATTACCTGTTCCTTCACTATTGTTTTTCTCCTGATGTGGCTGTGCAGTATTTTAGGTTGCATCTTTTCCTTGCTTGCGATGTCGTTTTCATATTGCCCTTCTGCATCTTTTCTCACCCTGACATATTTATTCCTGGCACTCTAGTATCCTTCTCTGCTTTGAAGTGTCCCGTTATTTCTATAGTTTCTCCACGCAGGGAGCCGGCCGAGCAGACAGCAGACTGAACTTGTGATCCTGTGGTCCCGGGTTCGATCTCGGGCGCCGGCGAGAAACAATGGGCAGAGTTTCTTTCACCCTATGCCCCTGTTACCTAGCAGTAAAATAGGTACCTGGGTGTTAGTCAGCCGTCACGGGCTGCTTCCTGGGGGTGGAGACCTGGTCGAGGACCGGGCCGCAGGGACACTAAAGCCCCGAAATCATTTCAAGATAACCAAGATAACACTCTTTTACTTTGTTGCTTTGCTATTTTACATCTCTGATTAAACCATGGGTTTCTCATCTGCATTTAATTTTTTTATCTTTTTGACTGGGACAAACTTTTCTTCTGCCTCCTTGCACTTCTGCGTGATGTAGTCCATCATGTCTTGGGCCATCTTTTCCCTGAGTTCTGTTTCCCATGTTATATCTGTTAGGAATTTTCTTATCTCCACATAGTTTCCCTTTCGGAATGCCACCATTTTGCTTTCAGTTCCCTTCTTTGAGTTCATAAACCCTTCTTCGACCAGATACTCAAACGTCAGTATACTGTGACAGCTCATTCATATTATATATACTTTCATATATATATCCCACATATTTCACACATATAATCCTACATGGTCAAATAGATGTATAGATAGATGGATACGTAGATGGAATAGATAGATAGAAGGATGGATAGATTTTTAAATATACAGTCCACTTACTAAAATAAAAAATTAAATATGTACTTAGCCATATAATCCCACATTGTCAAATAGATGTATAGATAGATGGATACATAGATGAATAGAAATATGGATGGATAGATGGATAAATACATGTATAGATAGATGGATAGCTAGTAGAAAAGATAAATGGATAGATAGATGGAGAGATATATGGACATTATAATGGATGGATGCAAAGATGGAGAAATGGGTGAATATATGGATGGATAAATTGATGGCAAGCTAGATAATTGGTTGGAAAGATAAAGAAATAGATAGATTGATTGGTAGACAGATGGAAGACAGGCAGAGCTTGACAATGCCAGGTATCCCTAGAGTGCAGTATATATATCAGTGAGGGTCTGCAAGCCAAGACCTCCACCACCACCACTATGGTGTCCCCAGTCTACTCCACCTGTGCCACAGCGTTCCATTACAGCAGCTATGCCACCTGTTGTTACTCTTCCCTATGAACATAGTGAAGATGACTCATTTTCTGGATTTAGTGACCATGACTCAGACACTTGTAGCTGTGTTGTGCCTAGTGGTAGTAGGTTTCGTGGTGTTACTGGCCAGAGGAGTGCTGTCTCAGCACCACAACCTGCCAAACGACGCCGTACAATGTTGCATAAAAAATGAGGGAAGCTTAGCCTCTACCTCAACAGTACGTGCTCGCCTTGTGCAGGTTAGAAGAGCTTCATCTCCAAGCAAACGTAGTACAGAAGGATTCATGCCCGTCGTAGTGGAGGAGTCCACGCCTCAAGAAGCATGGGTGTACTCCAGTGGAATGATGGTAGCAATTTTGTTCCACAAATACCAACATTTGATGCTACAGATGTAGGTGTTACTGACCTTTTCCGTAAACTGGTGAAGATATGTGCAAAATGGACTATTTTACAGCAAATTTTGATGAGATGTTAGTGACACACACATAATTCTGGAAAGGAATAGATACGCGGCAAAACTCACTTTAAAGGAGAGAATGTCAGGTTATTCTCCCTTGCAGCGTTGGAAAGATTCAACTGTAGCATAATTGTATGTTTTTCTTGCACTATACATGATGATGAAACATTAAGAAAGCATGTCATACAGAATTATTGAAACAAAGACAGTCTTGTTCCATCCTCAGTTCTCGGCAGGTATATGTCACGTGGCAGGATCCTGCTAATTCTCAAGTGTCTGCATTTTGAAAATAGTAATAATGATATTGCAAACTGCGGATAGTGAGACACGTGTTCAGTGATTTGAAGGGAAAGTACAAAGATTTCTGTGTACCAGGCCAGCAGGTAGTGATTGACGAATAGCCTGTACTCTTGAAGGGCCGTCTGGCCTTCAGGCAGAATATTCTCTCTAAACATCACCGATTTGAACACATTTTCTTTGTTGTGTGTGAGTGTGAAACATGCATGGTGACAGATATGATACTTTATGCTGGCACAGACGTAGACATTCCCAGTAAAGATCCACTTGGATTTCCAGGCAGTGTGGTAAAGACGTTGATGGCTCCACTACTGAACAAGGGGAACATTATATATGCAGACAATTATTATACCAGTCCCTTGCTGACAAGGTTCCTACTAGATCATAATACTGGATTTTGTGACAGTCAAGTCACGAAGGCGAGAAATGCCTGTGTTTGATCAAACTGTTGCAGCAGGTGAGTGTCAGCTAAGAAAAAGTGACAGAATTTTAGCAGTGAGGTGGAAAAACCACGTGAAGTGAACATGCTGACGACTGGTCTCACTTGCGACATGGTTGACAGTGGCAAGATTACCATACATCAAAACGAAAATTGTATACATCAAACTGTGGCTTGAACTATAATGTAAATAAGCGTTTGGTTGGCAAATGTGGCATGATGATTGGTGCTGTGGAATGTGTGCGGAAAATTGTCAAGTGGACAAAGAAAATGTTTTTTCACTATGTGGATGCAACTGTGCTGAACAGTTTCAACATGTATTTAGTGACAAAAAACCAACAATACGTGTGTTCAGTCTAGCAGTTGTGTCACAGTTGCTTGTCAAGTTTGGATAAGACGTACATGTTGGAACATGAGGAGTTACCTCGATATCAATGCCTCATGCAATGCAATGCCTTCCTGTTGCTAGCAAGAAGTCACCTGCATGTGGGGCTGCTACTGCTGAGAGGCGAGCAATGTCTTGTTGTGTTGTTGCAGCACCCAGACACTCTGCAGCAGTTCGGTCTACAATGATCCAGTGTCTCGTGTACATCCCAGCTGGATTGCTTGTGGCCTTTGATTTTGGTGGTTGAAGTGACTGGCCTGCACGAGAGGCCCCCCTTAGTGGCACAGTGTATTAAATTGGGATCGAGTACGCCTGCCAGCTGACCTAAGTAGCAGGTACCATTTCCTTCACAAAATTGTCGGATGCCGAGGAGGAGGACAGGAAGGCTGGTACAGAGATTTGCGTTGCTGTTCGCACTCCGAGGCCCCCCCCAGGCTTACGGGGAGAGAGGCTTGTTTCCACTCTAAGTAATCGAGAGAGAGGTTGAGGGCTTTTTCTAACATCGATTTCAGTAAGAGGTCATATTCACCTAGTTTTTGGCTACTGTAAGATGGTGAACACCTCAGAAAGAAGGTTAACCTGGGGAGGGACAGACATCTGGTGATGAGGTAGAGTGCATCATGAGCATCAATATCCTCAATCCTCCCATCCATCCTCTTAAGGTCGGCGATTTTCTTATCAAAGACCTCATCGATGGCTTTAAACCCCAGAGGGGCTCCTAGGAGTGTGTTGTTTTCAGGTTCAGTTATATGGATATTTGGCAGAAGACCCTCTATTCTCTCTATGATGCCCTGGTTGGAACATATTACTTCGCACTTAAAAGGGTTCAGGGTGAGGCCAAAAATTGCACTTTGCTCCTCGATTATTCTGATGTCCTCCAGGAGGGAGTCTTGGGAACCAGCTAGGGTACCATCATCCAAAAACCAGATGTTGAAGAACCTTGTAAGTAGATAGAGAGCTTGGTACAAAAGGATTAGGAATGGGGAAGTCGGTTTAGAATTAGAATTCGTCCAATTGGTTAGAAACGTTAAAAAAGAGATAAGGAGGGCAAAAATGAACTATGAAGTTCGCATAGCAGGCCAAGCAAAGAGAAATCCTAAAGTTTTTTTTTCAGTTATATCGAACAAAGATTAGGGAAAGGATAGCTCCATTAAAATTCTGAGACAGGTCAGACAACGGATAATGACGAAGAGATGAGTAGTATTTTTAATAAATATTTTATCTCTATATTTACTAAAGAGGAACTGAACATTATGCCTTCAGCCAAAAACGTCTATGTGAGTGGGGAAGAGGACAGGTTGACTAGTTTAGCAGTTACCAGGGAGGATGTTATTAAACAAATAGTGAAACTCAAGCCAAACAAATTCCCAAGGCCAGACGAAGTAGGAATGCAAAGAGGAGCATGGCGAGTCATTGTCTACCATATTTAATAAATCATTAGAGACAGGCAGAGTGCCAGAGTCATGGAAGGTTGCTAATGTGGTACCAATTTTTATGAAAGGAGATAGATCACTTGTGTCAAGCTATCGGCCAATTAGCCTAACATCTATTGTGGGAAAGTTGCTTGAATCTATAATTGCAAATACAATTCGTCTTCATCTTGAAAAATATAAATTAATAAATGATTCACAACATGGACGTTCATGTTTAACAAATTTGCTATAATTTTATTCCAGCATAGTTGAGGTAGTTGATAGTGATAAAGTTTATGATGTTGTGTACCTTGACTTTAGCAAAACTTTTGATACAGTGCCACATGAAAGACTGATTAAGAAGATAGAGGCTCATGGTATTGGGGTGCTATATTAAGTTGGATTAGGGCATCGCTATACCAAAGGAAACAGAGAGTTAGTGTAAATGAGGTTAAATCAGACTGGGAAAAGTGGAGTACCCCAAGACTCTGTCCTGGACCTCTGTAATTTATAATATATATAAATAATTTAGGTTCAGGTTTGAACAGCAACTTTTGCAACTTTGCCGATGATACAAAAATCGGGAGGGAAATAAACACAGAAAAGACTCACTATCACTCCAAGACGATCTAAATAGGTTTTTGAAATGGTCCAAAGATTGGCAGATGCAGTTTAATGCCGATAAATGTAAGGTTTTGATACTACGTAATGATGACAGAGTTACAAGATACGAGCTAGATGGTGTTAAGAATGCGAAGTCGGATTGCGAAAGGGATCTGGGAATTATGATTAGTAAATATTTTAACCCAAAAATCAATGCATAAATGTTCGTAATAATGCTAATTGGACATTGGGATTTATTAATCGAAGCGTTATAATATGACACCTGATTTTGTTCTTCAGCTATATCTTGCTGAAGATATAGCTGAAGATATAGTTTGAATGAGGCCTAATGGTTATGCCGCATTTAGATTATGCAGTTCAGTTTTCGGTCGCCGTACTATAGAATGGATATAAATTCACTAGAACGCGTCCAGCGTAGGATGACAAAGTTAATCCCGCTAATTAGCAACTTGTCATATGAAAGATTGATAAAGCTTAAATTATTTCAATACTCTTAAATTACATCATCTAGAAAGGCGAAGAATTATTGTGACATGATGGAGGTGTAACAGTGGATGAATCTACATAACAAGGGCGATATTAATAGAGTA
>WNGS01014560.1:0-17784 GCA_020271785.1 Procambarus virginalis
ATGAATATAAATGCCTGTGTGTTGATCTCCATGATCTATTGATATAATGCCTGTGTATTGATCTTCATGATGTATATATAGATATATGGCCTGAACTTTT
Source organism: Procambarus virginalis (assembly GCA_020271785.1). Lineage (NCBI taxonomy): Eukaryota > Metazoa > Arthropoda > Malacostraca > Decapoda > Cambaridae > Procambarus > Procambarus virginalis. Next base: position 101 of record WNGS01014560.1, read on the forward strand.
GAGTACTGATTTATATATGACATGCCTCTGTACTGAAAAATATCATATACGTGAAGTGCTTGCCAGTGATATCTCAGTGAGAGAAAGTATAGATATAAAAGAAAGTTCAGTGATCAAGTGAATGCATTCACAGTAAATATTATTAAGATTAGAGTAATCTTTTGGTACGGTGAAAAGCCACTGTGAGAAGATTGTGAATAAGATGTTGATCGTGAGGCCAGTGAAATCATAAGTAAGCCATTGTGAATGTGTGAATCAGTGTTTTGGAACAAGTTAAATAAACGGGGATCGTGACAGAATTATAAACAAGTACTAGTCTGTTCCCACGATCGCGAGGGTCCCGGTCAGCTGACCTTCTGACAGGTGACACGTGCCGATGTTGACATATCGGTGCGCTTCAGATTATTATGCTAGAATGGAGCAATTGTCATTATTATTCCTGATACATTGATGCATATATTATTTCTCGTTGTCTTTTAAGTAAAATACCAAAACTCTTTGGTGTTTGATATCATCCCCTCCAATTTATCTTGTGACTGTGTAACGAAGGTAAAGCTGAGTGACCTGCCTGATACCATATTATTGGAATTTTGCTCTTGCCACAATTACAACTGACCACTGCAGTGTTACTGGACATCTAAAACACCAGTTGGCGACCTTGAAGGCTTGTATAAGAGTTCGGTTCGGCGGGGCGGGCCACAGATTGCGGGAACGATCTGTGCCCTCACTCATCATTATAATCTAAAGGCCGTTGTGGGATCGACTGGGGTACTCTCCGAGGCCAGCAGTGAGCCTAGAGGATTGAGGGGAAGACCCGCCGAACGACAATGAGTTAAGGGTATTGTTTGGAGCAACCACCTGGAAATGAGATTCCAGTCTATTTTTGCTTTAACCCTCACCTAACGAACCCGGAGAACCCCGACAATATATATATTTTTTATATAAATTTATATATATATATATATATATATATATATATATATATATATATATATTATTAAATATGACCGATAAAGTAAGATTAACAATTTTAACACGAATTTTCTCGATCTTTCTTATCGTTCTTTTCACTGTTGATGGTAAATGAAAAATCAATTCTCCAAAATTCATTTTTATTTTTAGTCTGATGCTATTTTATTTTTTTTTAATATCCAATTAATACCCATTGTTTCGTGTTCTGTCCTTTGTTGAAAGTTTTGTTCACCTCATTAAAAACCGTTGTAACATATCACCTCACCCAAAATGCGGGTATAAAATGAAAAATGATAGCTGTTTAAATTGGGAGCCCCCATGTGACCAGGCTTGAAACACTTAGACTGGAGACGGGTTTGCCCTCTCTACAGGAAAGAATATCTCAAAGGACAGCTACAATTATCAGTAAGATAATTATTTCTTCTGATCCAATCCCAGTACTGCAGGCCTTGGTGGTTGGACTAGACCAAAACAATAGAAACTCTTGGGCTGCAAGAGCAGGAAAAGTCCTAAACAGACTACATTTAAAAAGCATGATTCTCGATAGAGAGGGTGATCATCCACACCCAAATTACACTCCTTCTGCACCGTGGGACGAGCCTACTTTCAAAATAGTAATAGAAAGTCTCCCAATGAAAAAGGCTGCCTATGATCCGACAATCCTAAGGCGCATAATAGAAGAGCAAATGTATAGCATAGCAGTAGCAGGAGCCACCCACATCTTCACAGACGGATCGGTTGACACAGAATATGAGAGTGCTGGCGCTGCTCTTTGCACGGCCAGCATACAGGCATATTGGAGACTGGGAGGATTAGTATCATCAACCCAAACTGAGCTGTTTGCCATACAACAGGCATTCGCATATGTGATTGCACAAAACACTCAAAATGCAATCATACACACAGACTCAAAAGCTGCACTTCAAATACTAGGACAAAAACAGTGGAAAGATAACGTGGAAATAATTACCACCATTTTGTATCTTGGAGCAGTCGCTAAAGGCAAAGGACTCAACATAACCTTGAACTGGATCCCATCCCATATTGGAATCCCATTAAATGAGAAAGCTGATGAAATTGCTAAACTAGCAACTCGTCATCCAGTGATAGATAAAACAATTCAACCCAGCCTAGAGAACATTAAAAACATCATCACCAAAAAGCTCTCACACCTCAACAGAGCCTACCTACACCAGAGAATAGCTGAAGGTTCGCCCTCTGCAACATGGTATCTTCAGGCAACCAAATTAGAAAGGTTAAATATCCCAAAAGGAATCCACAGGGAAATAGCAGTTAGGTTATATAGACTACGTCTAGGTTACAGATGCAACTGGGAGATTGGTGAACCCCGACAGAGAGAGTGCATCTTCTGCCAAACTGTCACAGAAAAGCCATTACTTCACTATCTTCTGGAATGTGAAGCAACCAACGACCTTAGAAGAGTTTCAAGAGTTCCTGAATCTTGCAGTGGCCACCCTGAAGCCATCAACAGAGCCACTCTCCTGGTCAACAAAGGTGTACAGCAGCTGGACACCCTCATAAAGACTGTGAAGCAGTATCCTCCCCCGCGATAACAGCTTGATGATTAAATGCAACCTCAGAATAATGAAAAGAATTACGGAAAAAAAATGTACCACTTACGGGCTATTCATGCCCGTGCCACCTCTTGGGTGGCTTAATCTTTATCAATCAATCAATCTGTTTAAATCATAGCATAAGTAAGAACTCTGTTTAGTGTTTGCAGGTTATAGTTGTGTGTGTGAAAACTAAGTCTTTGAAAATGTAATTAGTTATTACGAAACGCGTTCAAGTGTCGCGTCAGACTAAAAATAAAAATGAATTTTGGAGAATTGATTTTTTATTTACCAACAACAGTGAAAAGAAACATAAGAAAGATCGAGAAAATTCGTGTTAAAATTATTAATCTTACTTTATCGGTCATACATAATAATATATGTCTACAGGAAAGACTACTACCAAAATATACTAATATTAAAACGCACAACCCAGCAGCAAGGAATCAAGCCTTCACGATAAAATATCGCCAAGATCTGATTCGTAATCAGATATACAAGGCAGAAAATGAAATCAAAGACAACAAAACGCAACTACTTCATGCTACAAACGAATGGAGCAACATCGACGAAAGTCTCCGTATTCGCATCGAGCAACACCTCGACATCCTCACAGACCGACATCACCTCAGCACTGAAACAAGGATAATCAAGAAACTAACAACGTTATATGGAGGACCAATGGCAATTCCACGACCAAGAGACGGCTTCCTGAACCTTGCAGGAATCAACCTCACTGAGGACCAAGTCACTCTCCTAAATATGGGTATAAACTGTCACGTTATGTCCAGACCAAGTGAGTTGGCCCGGAGAGTGGAGTTGGAAATCCTGTTGGACGACATATTCGACCTCGAAGCACAAAAAAAGGTCACCACCAAAGACACCTTACAAGCAGAACTTATTGCGGAAGGAGGAAAGAATCGAGGCAACTACAGAAGCACCATACTGTCCCCCGAGCTCAAAGCGGCAGCTAAGAGCCTTCGTGAGAACAAGGAGATAGTTGTCAGGAGAGGTGACAAGTCGCCAATATACGTCATTCTTAAAAAAGACGAATATCTGGCGAAAATGAACCTCATACTCTCTGACCAAACTAAATTCCAAAGGGTAACGAAGGACACTACAGCCGAATTGAAAGCAAAGGTCAACAAATTGATCGAAACTGTGAACGCCAAGAAATCCGGACATAAGGAGTCCGCCGTTGAGGCTCTTATCCACAGGGATAAGAGCCTGCCAAAGATTATTGGGGAATATAAACCTGGATATGCGTATGGAAATGTCAAGACACATAAGCCTGAAAACCAACTTCGACCAATCATCAGCCAGATACCCACACCCACGTACATCAATACCATCAACTGGCAAACGACAGACTGGCAAAACGACTCAACGGCTTGCTGACTCCTTATGTTCCTTGCGACTTCAGCCTGAAGTCTCCAAAGGAACTTGTTGACTTACTGCGGGGAACACGGGCCACAGGGATAAGAGCCTCGTTGGACGTAGAATCACTGTTTACCAACGTACCTGTGGATGAAATAATTGGGATGATAGCGGACAGAGTGTATCGTGATCCGGCCTGTACTCCTCTTGACATACCAGAAAACATTCTAACGAAACTTCTCCAAGCTTGTACTGAAGAGGCACCCTCCTTGAGCCCGGATGGGCACATGTATAAGCAAGTAGATGGGGTCGCCATGGGTTCTCCCCTAGGTGTCCTGTTTGCGAACTTCTACATGGGTACCATCGAGCAAAAAGTCTTAGTCGACATGAACTTGAAACCGGCCATATACTGCAGGTATGTTGACGACATTTTTACACAGGTACCTGATGTCAGACATCTACAGGAGCTAAAGGAGGCATTTGAGCAGAATTCTGTGTTGCGTTTCACTTACGAGATGGAGAAGGATGGGAAGCTGCCCTTTCTAGATGTAACAGTCATGGAAAGGAGCGGAGATTTCCACACTGCAGTCTACACTAAGGAAACAAACATAGGAATGTGCCTAAATGCCAACAGTGACTGCCCAGACAGGTACAAGAGGAGTGTTGTTAACGCTTATGTCGACCGTGCTCTCAGCCACAGCTCAGAATGGAAGCAAGTCGACGAAGAACTCTGTAGGGTAAGGCAGGTCCTAGTCAACAACGGCTTCTCCAATGGTTTCGTTGAAGACATCATAAGAAGGAAAGTGAAACGCCATGCAACCTCTGAAGAGACAACTAACACAACGCCTATACCCCCTATTAGACTATTTTACAGGAACTTCTTCTCCACAGCTCATAAAACGGAGGAAAGGGTCCTGAAAGATATTGTTAATAGAAACGTTATCCCTACAGACAAAAATCAGAAGATACAACTGACGATTTACTATAAAACCAAGAAAACGGCCAGCCTACTCATGAGAAACTCTCCAGACACAAACCAGAACGCTTTAAAAGAGACCAACGTCGTCTATGCCTTCAAATGCCCTCTTGGGGACCGTAAGCCTCAAAAAACTCAGTATATAGGCAAGACAACAACATCTCTTTCCAGGCGTTTAACGATGCATAAGCAACAGGGCTCCATTAAAGAACATATAATCTCTTCCCACAACCAGACCATCACCAGAGAAATCTTAGCAAACAACACAGAAATCATCGATAGATACAGCGATAGCTGTGGATTTTTCATTTACCATCAACAGTGAAAAGAAACAAGAAAGATCGAGAAAATTCGTGTTAAAATTATTAATCTTACTTTATCGGTCATATTTAATAATATATGTCTACAGGAAAGACTGCTACCAAAATATACTAATATATATATATATATATATATATATATATATATATATATATATATATATATATATATATATATATATATATATATATATATATATATATATGCGGAAAAACCACAGAGAAAAATGAAAGGAGGTAACGTTTCGACTTTATTAAAGCCTTTGTCAAACCAGACTGACAAGAGGAGAGGGGAATTGGGAGGATATATAGGCCGACACCTGACCAACCCAACCCTAGGGAAAGAATTAACCAGAGACAGGTAAAGCTTAGCTTAGAATGGTCAAAGAGGATTAAGCGGTCAGAGAAAAAGGATGAAAGATTAAAGAAATGCCTCATGAACATGCAATAAATGAATATATAAATATACAACCCGTCCTCACACAAGACAGCACATATATGACTTAATGCTTAAAGTCCATATGTTACATGTGATTTAGTACATATGTGGTATATTCCGCGTTAACTTTTTTACCAAGGCCCAAACTCTTCATCACGTACCAATTTACGTCTCACAGTACCCGTCCATCAACGTAGATAGCAGAATAGTCGTGATTGGTTCACGTATAATGAAAATTGTAGTTTTCAGGTCACACATGGGTTGTGAAATTTACCTACTATTGTCCATGCTCTTAGAATATTACAAATCAGCTACATCCTATTGAAGGCTTGTAGTTTTGTTTTGAGAAATATTAGTTGTTCTTAGTAAATTATAATAAGCACTATAAATGATTACATAGAATTACAGTGCTTCACCAATCAATATAATATACAATAGTTTGTGCCTTAAAATATTTAAAGAATGTTTTGTAGGAACGCTAACAGAAAACGATGTTACGTTGTCTATTGGGTAAACTACTGCAAATGGTGTGGTGTCTACTATATATCAACTATAGGATGCGTATAGGGTCCACTAAAACCTGTTAGGTGGGTAAGGGGTCCAATATCACCCGCAGGATGGGTATGGGGGTCACATCCACCCACAGGATGGGTATGGGGATCATCCATCCACCCACAGGAAGGGTATGGGGTCCAATACCATCCACTGGATGTGTATGGCGTCCACTACCACCGACAGGATGTGCATGGGGCTCACAACCACCCACAGGATGAGTATGGGGTCCAATACCACCCACAGGATGAGTATGGCGTCCACTGTCACCCACTGGATGTGTATGGGGCTCCAACCACCCACAGGAAGGGTATGGGGTCCAATACCACCCACAGGATGAGTATAACGTCCACTGTCACCCACTGGATGGGTATGGGGCTCCAATCACCCACAGGATGGGTATGGGGTCCAATACCACCCACAGGATGAGTATGGCGTCCACTGTCACCCACTGGATGGGTATGGGGCTCCAACCACCCACAGGATGGGTATGGGGTCCAATACCACCCACAGGATGAGTATGGGGTCCAATAAATTATGTAAAACTAAAAATTATGTAAAACTAAACACTACCTGATAAATTCCCTGTAACCTACCTTACCCCCTCTATTGTCAACCCATGTCTTATTTTTTTATTCAACGCTGTTTGTCTACATATTGTATTTGTGCTGGTTTTTCAGTCATGTTCCCCCCTTTTTTATCTTTATTTGTATCTGTTCTCAAAACATTTTATTCTTTTTGCTCAATTAGTATTAAGTTTTAGATATTAATGTTTTCTTGCCCGAAACGCATTAATTGTGTAATAGTGGCTTTAGGCATTGTATGTACTAGCTCTATCTAAAAATCGATCCACTTATGTAAAATCACTTTATGTATGTACCTTTCCTGAATAAACATATTTATTTATTTATTTATAATAACACCCACTGGATGTGTATGGCGGCCATTGCCGCCCAGAGGGTCGCTATGAAGTCAACTACCGCCTATAGTGTTTGTATAGTGTCCACTACCGCCCATAGTATTATTATGGGGTCCACTACCCCTCATAGGGTCGGTATGGGGGTCCATTACTACCCACAGGGTGTCTGGGGTCTATTTTGGCAATACTGCTTTTCCAATCTCATTTGTTGTTCAATGTAAAATATATGTTGCTCGACTTGCAACAATTTATATATCTATATATGTATATAGTATAGTGCCTTTGCAATAATGTACCAATGTGTGTATTTTCATAACCCATTTTAAATTGTTGAAAAATAAATAACTACATTGTGAATGCAAGTCAATGTTTACATGCTAAATCAGAGTTGCCAGATTCTGTTTAAAATAGCAAATTGTGCTTATTTTCAAAGCTTGAGTGTTTAGCTTTAAAGTAGTTAAAGCTACGAATTTCGCAATTTGCTATGTACTTTAGTGTACTATTTTAAAATAAGGTTGGTTTTTAATCTGCAAGTCATATGAATCTCAAAAAAAGTATATTATTAACAATCTCATCTCCATAGTTCACTAGTTTCTACAAATCAGATCTGGTAACTGTAGGCCAAGTACTGGAGGACTCATACACAATGTGTGGGAAGCTGTTAGTCTCTTTAAAGAAGTCATCTCGACAGGATCTTCCAGCTCCAGCTATAAAACTTCAGCACACATGGATCATCCTGGTACATCAAACGGTAAGAAATTAATAAACTGTACAAAGTTTTATGATAGAACATTTGTTACAGAATTGTCCCTGTCAGGGACAATTCAGTCCCCTGCCCTATGTGTACTCCATCACATAGTGACGGAGTATGTGGGAATAATTTTGTTGACAGTGTCCATTTTGTCAATTCTACAACAGCAGATAATAAGAATTCCCAGAGATACTTGTAACTTGAGATACTTGGTTTGGTTTGGTTAGGTTAGGTTAGGTTAGGTTAGGTTAGGATAGGTTAGGCTAGGCTAGGTTTGGTTAGGTCAGGTCAGGTCAGCCTAACCTATCATATTTATTCATTAGTAACGTATTGCCAGGAAGCTTTGTGAAGCTTGTGTAGCTTGTGGTAGGTTGTGGTAATTAGACTTGTAACCTTATGGAAAATTGAAACAGAAATTTCCTTAAGAACTTTTGTATATTAATACATGACTCCTTCTGAAGATATATTAATAAAAGGAAATTTCTGTTTCAATTTTCCTCCGTGGTCTGACACTGTCATATATATATATATATATATATTATTGGTAGCAGTCTTTCCTGTAGACATATATTATTAAATATGACCGAAAAAGTATGATTAATAATTCTAACACGAATTTTCTCGATCTTCCTTATGTTTCTTTTTACTGTTGACGGTAAATGAAAAATCAATTCTCCAAAATTCATTTTTATTTCTAGTCTGACGCGACACTTGAGCGCGTTTCATAAAACTTATTACATTTTCAAAGACTTTAGTTTATCCACACACAACTTATAACTGAACAGCATTGGCTCTTATACCTGCATTTGGGTGAGGTGATGTAATACAATAGTGGGGTGAAAACAAACTTTCAACAAAACACAGAACACGGAACAATGGGTATAAGTTAAAGGGAAGAATAGATCTGTAACTACAGAAGGCCTATTGGCCTTCTTCACGCTTCTATATTGGAGCTTCCATATTTCTTGATGCTTCTATATTGGAGCGGAGTCTTGAAGTGGGTAGAATATAGTTGTGCATTAATTGGCTGTTGATTGCTGGTGTTGACTTCTTGATGTGTAGTGCCTCACAGATGTCAAGCCGCCTGCTGTCGCTGTATCTATCAATGATTTCTGTGTTGTTTGCTAAGATTTCTCAGGTGATGGTTTGGTTGTCGGAAGAGATTATATGTTCCTTAATGGAGCCCTGTTGCTTATGCATCGTTAAACGCCTGGAAAGAGATGTTGTTGTCTTGCCTATATACTGAGTTTTTTGAGGCTTACAGTCCCCAAGAGGGCATTTGAAGGCATAGACGACGTTGGTCTCTTTTAGAGCGTTCTGCTCCGTGTCTGGAGAGTTTCTCATGAGTAGGCTGGCCGTTTTCTTGGTTTTATAGTAAATCGTCAGCTGTATCTTCTGATTTTTATATGTAGGGATAACATTTCTATTAACAATATCTTTCAGGACCCTTTCCTCCGTTTTATGAGCTGTGGAAAAGAAGTTCCTGTAAAATAGTCTAATAGGGGGTATAGGTTTGTATTAGTTGTCTCTTCAGAGGTTGCATGGCGTTTCACTTTCCTTCTTATGATGTCTTCAATGAAACCATTGGAGAAACCGTTGTTGACTAGGACCTGCCTAATTTTCTCTAATTTTTTCGTATGAAATGATAAACCTACCCATTTCATTATGTATGAGGCCATTTTTTGTTATTCGAGTTAAAATTAACGTAGATATATGACCGAACCTAACCAACCCTACCTAACCTAACCTAACCTATCTTTATTGGTTAGGTTAGGTTAGGTAGCCGAAAAAGTTAGGTTAGGTTAGGTTAGGTAGTCGAAAAACAATTAAGTCATGAAAACTTGGCTTATTAGGCCAATCGGGCCTTGCATAGTAGGGTGAGAAATGCGTTCTGGCTACTAGGTACGACATATATATATATATATATATATATATATATATATATATATATATATATATATATATATATATATATATATATATATATATATATATATATATATATATATATATATATATATATACATATATATATATATTCATACCATATATGTTTTAGTAAGCCTAATCTATCTTTACTGAATATAATCTATAGTTTATAATTTCAGTCCTTGCACTGAATTTTCCTCGGACATTAAACTAATCCCCTGACATCCCACAATATCTCCTATATACCCGGCAATATCCTGTACTACTTTTTTGCTCTATGTATTTGTATAAAAATTTTCTTAGTGTAATAGTTTCACACCTGCATACAATGCCATTTTACATATATTTTACATTTTATCCCCAACTTTACCCCAACTGGAGATACATATATATTTTTTTCTTCCAATAATATAGTATTTGCTTGAAATTAACAGCCTGGTCAATCAGGCTGTTGGATGCAACTCTTCTCAGTTTTGTTATACGAGTTACAGCCTGGTTGATCACATCCAAAAAGAAGGTTATTTCCAGATGCAGTCCTAAAATTTTTAACATTGCTATCACTAGTGTTAATTTAGATTATTTCATAATTTAAATAATATATTTAATTACTGTAGTACATTTGTACAACAATTTAACTTATAATTTTTGCAGCATAGGTGATTTGAATACAAGTATTTTATTAGAAATTATTTCCTTCAGGTCTTCAGGGAAAATTCCTGAGGAGATGTACAAACTGCACACAATGTGTGCATGTCCGAAGCAATGTTTGCAAGTTCTGCCAGTGTGATTTCCGAAACAGTAGAGAATTAATGAAGAAAGAAGAGGAAGCCCGTTTTCTACTTAAAGGCAAGAAGGCTTTAGAATGAAATACAGCAAGTCGGGTTCTACGAAGGATTGAAAATCAGGTATTGAAGTTTGTCTATATCTGTTGTATTCATTTGTATTCTTCTTATGCTGAACTTGCTTGATAAGGTATAGAATCAACATGAATAATACTGTACAGTACTTAAATACTATTTGTTTATTTATTTATATACAAGATAGCACACTGGGATAATGAGAGTACATAGCATTGATGTTTTTACATTCTTGTAAAGCCACTAGCACACATATCGTTTTGGGCAGGTCCTTAATCTAACAGATAATTTTAAGTAGGCAATTTAAAGCAAAATTGGAAAAAATTGGCTGTGCATTGTAAGAAAGTTTTACAAAGATTACTATGTACATTAAAGTAAAATTTGAGGGTTATCAACATATACATTGTAGCATAATTTGAGGAATATTTCAAGGTATAATATAGTAAGATATGCATTCAATATAACAATCATGATATAAGGTGATAGCAATGATTACAATGGAAAAGTTGTATAGTTTAGGCACATATATTCTGGCATTGGGTTTCATAAGATACAGTGCGAGTTTAATGCACTAGTTAGGAAACTATGAAGATAAAATTAGGTACTTTTTTGGTTTTATTTGTTAAAATGGCAAAAGTTGTACAGTTTTTAAATTTGTTAGCGAGTGAGTTCCATAGACAAGGTCCCTTTATTTGCATAGAGTATTTACACAGAATAACTTTGACTCTGGGGATATCAAAGATATTTATTTCTGGTATTGTGATTCTATTATGGGTTCTATTGCACATGCCCAGCTATGCTTCAAACATTTATTTTGTTGCATTTTCCCAGATAGTGTTATTGTTTAAATATTATTTACTTTTCAGCTAACATATCTGCGTGGCTCTGGGTATGAATCACTCGTTATCTATTACAAGAAAGGACCAGCACGCGTGACACATGGTATCCTACCAAAAAATGTCATCTGTGAAGAGGACAAAAAAATCTTCACCACTAACTTCTTTTTGTGTAAGTAGTTCACATATATATATATATATATATATATATATATATATATATATATATATATATATATATATATATATATATATATAGACTACATTAACATAATATATAATATATTATATATTATGTTAATGTAGTATACGAGGATTTTGCTAAAACCTTTGATAAGGTACTACATGAAATACTGCCAAAAAAATTGCAGGCACATGGAACAAATGAGTGGGTGGGTGTCCCACCCATAAAGTGAGTGTCATAGGGGCCCCAGCACACTGGTTTGCTAAAGGGCCCTTAATGCTGTTGAGACCTTATGGGCCCTTGGACCCATTATGTTAAGACATAGTGCTGTTTTGGGCCACACACTTTTTGCATATTTCTGATCTTGGTACATACTTTGGTCGAGAGACTTCCCTAACACACCTTTGCTACACTCATCCCATCCATACCATTTGCCTTGCTCTTACCTTCCTCTAAGAATTTGCTCTACATCGCCTCTCTTTTGCCTGAATGCTCGTGCCTCCCTTGCTCCCTTACGGGCTCACCATAGCCAGTACTACTTGGAGCTTTTTGTTTTGAGTAGCTGAATCTAAAACAACAACAATCTTGCTCCCATCTCAATCAATTTTATAATTGTCCAGGATGGACCGAAACATGATCATCTCCTCATTTTCTGGTGTGTGGTTTACTCTTCATAAGAATAAAGGTAACTTCATAAGGCTGCTTATGGGCCTATACGAGGCAGATTCTATTTATAACCACCCAATCCCACTCGTATACATTTTCAACCCATGCTTGAAACAATTCAGGGACCTCACCTCCGCCACGTTACGCGGTATTCATGTCTTCAGCCACGTTATTGTGACTCAGCATCTGCATCTAATAATTACCTAGGTGTTATTACACAATGAGAGCTACACTCATGGTGTCCCGTCTTCCCAGCACTCTTTGTCATATAACGCTTTGAAATTACAGGTCTTGACAGTTTTAGCCTGCACCACTTTCTCCCCTAACATGTTCCAACCGTCTTCCACCTCTTATTTGCCAAAGTGAATTTTCTTATATTTCTTCAGCAGTTTTGTTTAGTTGGTTTCAGTAAATTACCTCTTGTTCTTGAAGTTCTAGGTCTCAGGAATTCGTCCCTATCAATTTTATCGGTTCCAGATACTATTTTTACGTAATGATCATATTGCCTCTTTTTATTCCATCATCTAGTTTTGGCATATATAATGCCTCTAACTTCTCGTAGCTCTTGATCTTCAGTTCTGGGAACAACTTAGTGGCATGTCTTTGTATCATTTCAAGTTTGTACATGTACTTCTTAAGATATGGGCACCATACAACTGCTGCATATTCTAGCTTTGGTTTAATAAAATCATGAACAATTTATTTAGTATTTATCCATGAATATATTTAAAAGCAATTCTAAAGTTCGAAAGTGTAGCACAACATCCTGGCACAATGAGCTTTATGTGGTCCTCACGTGACAGTTTTCTATCTAGAACCACCCATACATGTCTTTCTTTATCAGAATTCTTTATAGAATTTTCACATAATTTATAGGTTGCATGGGGTTTATGTTCTCCTATTCCACATTCCATAACATGGCACTTATTCACATTAAATTCCATTAGCCAAGTGGTGCTCCATATGCTTATTTTGTCTTCCCTATTATCTAACCATCATCATCAAACATGTTTATATAATTATGTATTCTATCTGTTAGATAGTTTATCTAGACAATGAACATTATCGGTGCCAGAACTAAACCCTGTGGTACTCCACTCGTGACATTTCTCCAGTCCGATACATTGCCTCTGATTACTGCCCTCATTTTTCTATCAGTTTGAAATTTTTTAATCCATGTTAGAAGCTTACCTGTCACCCCTCCAATATGTTCCAGTTTCCAGAATAAACTCTTATGTGGAATTCTGTTGAATGCCTTTTTTAGGTCCAGATAGATGCAGTCAACCAGTCATCTCTGAAAGTCATCTCTTTCCTGTAAAATTTCTGCGGCTTGATCATAGTAACTGATTAAATTTGTTACACAGGATCTTCCATTTTGAAAACCATGTTGACTGTCTGATATTATAAAGTTTTTCTCCTGGTGTTCTACCAGTTTAGTTTTACTTGTTTTTTCCAATATTTTTACTGTTTCACTTGGCCAACTGCTTTGTTCTTACTTAGCTCCTTGAGCAATTTTTTAACTGTGTACGTACATGCAGTATTTTTATAAATCTTTATTTTTTCCAGCACGCACAAGGAAGCTTGATGCAGATAAACTTACATTAGGATCAGAAGGAGCTAGCCATAATGCCCTGGAAAAAATCATGACGAGCTACAAGTGCAGCAGGTGCAAGAAGAGCAACAAGTAAAAAAAAATCCGCAGGTGCAACAAGTGCTTCCATTAGCAATCATTCAGAAGCAGCAAAAACTACATGCAGTAAAATGTGAACCACAGGGAACTAAAGAAAAACAATCAAGTAACAACGGAATGGGAATTTTAAAATACCTGAGGAAACAGGTAAAAAATGACAAATAGAAATGATTCCTTAAACATTATTTGGTAGTTTATAGGTATTTTACTTATAATACTTTATATTATGTCTACAGTTTATAATTTAGTTCACAGTTAATTGTAAACTTCCTTATCTTACATGAAGGATTTTTACTGTTTTTCATTTTTAAAAACTTATTAGTATCATTTATAGTTTAGTGTCAATTCACTTATAATACAATATATTGAATAATTTACAAAATTCATTTAACTATAATAAATATAAATAAACATTTTTACCCCAAGATGAGTTTCAGTCACCCTACCCAATGTTTCATTATTACTAATCTTGTGAGAGGTAGCTTATTGTGCAGCCCATACTCATTCTGTGAGTGTTAGTTTATTGTGCACCCCATAGTCATCATGTCACCCAAGCCTGCTGCAGCTGCACCTGAAGGGTGGTGTAGGGAACCATTAGTGTACTATTATGATTTGAGAGAGAGAATGCTCTGTGGACAGAGCATCAATATGGCTTAAGGCATTGAGCTTTGCCTCAAGATGAAGCTTGGGATGATCTCTGATTTGATTCTTGGGAGTCTTCATTTATGTGCACCCCATACTAAACCACTTTGTAGTAATTTATTGTGCAACCCATACTCATCCTGTTACCAGTAGTTTGTGCAACCCATACTTATCCTGTGATCCCTATCCCTCTACTTCAAGTCCCTCAAGGGGCGCACGAATTCAGTTTGGCATACCGCATCCTGCCTTCCCATCCCTAGCTACTGACCCATCACAATATACATCCTGCCTTCCCATCCCTAGCTACTGACCCATCACAATATACATGTAGAGTGTTTTCTGTAGGCAATTTTCTAATTATACAATCATATGTTGCCCTCAGCTCTCCTATTTCATACATACTTTTTTTCTTTTGCAAGGGAGTAATTACTACATCTACATTACAATCCTCCCATGGTGGTGTGAATTTTCTCTTGGGCACAGCAATACACTCTGTAATAACATCGTACTTAATAACATTAGAACATGAGGTACTCATATATGCTCTTTTCTTCATCATACATTGTTCATTACTTCCTACCTTTTGAACCGAGAGGATTAATTCATTAGCTCCCCCACCTCTCATTAATCTAATGGCAGAGGCTACATTTATCTCTGCAATTCTATCCCCAATACTCTGCAGATTCAACTCCATCTTCATTTTCTCAATCATAGCATTTCTTGGGCATCCTAAGATAATTCTCATGGCTTCATTTTGTACCTTCTCCAACTTCCCCATCCTACCTTTACCAAAACAAGAAATAACAGGTGCAGCATAATCAATAAGGGATCTTACAATACTCAAGTATATCATTCGTAGCACAGGGACTCCCATTCCTTTTCCACAGCATGCCAAGGCCTTCAGAGGTTGTAATTAGTTCACCAATCCCATATGGTGACACAGGTTTCCGAAATTATCCACCACTAGTTTGTAAAGTCACTGGTTTGCCTTGTAAAGCAAACTAGTGGCTTTACAAGATTGTAAACACATCATGTTATGTACTTTCATAAACCCAATGTAACTTCTTGAATATATATAAAAATAAATAAATGAATAGTTTCTGGTGTAATCCATACTCATCCTATGTGTGGTAGTTCATGTGTACTCCATATTCATCGTAATGCGTAATAGGGCTTTAGGCATTGTATGTACTAGCTCTATCTATAAATCCATCAACTTTGTATCTTACCTTGTATGTATGTACCTTATCTAAATAAAAATTTATATATTTATTTATTTATATTTATTATAAAGACTAAAGTCGGCAAAGTTACCCGTGAACGCGCAAAATCAGTAAAATGTATATACTCGTTTCAGGTTTATCACCTTATTTCTCATGCTACATCGTTCGTTTTGGTATCATTGTGTTCGGAATAGAATTCTCTATAGGGGTAAATGCATATAAGGTCTAAAAGCCCGGAGTGAGTCCCACGTTCTTTATTTTGGTATCAAATTGTTCGCAATGAAAAGGCGCGTATTTTAAAACTAGTCCCATAATAATAAAACAATAAATAGAATTTTAACAAATATTTTAACTTTTGGACACTTTTTGACGCTCATCACCACAAAATTATTTATATCTTTCCAGTATCCTGACATCAATTTCTAATAGCTGCTAATAAGACCAGTCTCGACCCACTGGACTTAGGTCATTCATGAAGAACAGTGAACTACAGTACCATCTATCAGAGGATATTCAAAATGTTCTTGATATCATTCAAATAGTCAATACGAGAGCAGAATACATAAGTGATGTCAGAGAAATCATATTGACTGACTGAGCCAATGTTTTGGATACTTCGCTAAGATTTCGGGCAGCACATCATTATGAATGAAGTACTTACACATTTCTTGGAACTATATTGATGGTGTTATCTCTAAATGGGGGATATTTGGCAAACTGGGGATATTTGGCTAAAATTTCTGGTAGCAGATCATTTTGAATGAAATATTTACACATCGCTGGAACATTGGTTATAGTCTCTATATAGAGACTATAACTAGAGACTAGAGACTATATATAGTCTCTATTATAGTCTCTTATAGCCCTCTCCCCCTCTCTCGCCCTCTCCCCTCTCTCATCTCCTCGTCCCCCTCTCTCTCTCCCTCTATCTCTTGCTGTCAGAGAAATTTCTTGGATTTCTTATCTCTTGCCCTCTCTCTCTCTCTCTCTCTCGCCCTCCCTCCCTCCCTCTTTTTCGCCCTCCCTCTCTCTCTCTCTCTCTCCCCCTCCTCCCCCTCCCCTCTCTCCTCTCCCCCCTCTCTCTCGCCCTGCCTCTTCTCTCTCTCTCTCTCTCTCTCTCTCTCTCTCTCTCTCTCTCTCTCTCTCTCTCTCTCTCTCTCTCTCTCTCTCTCTCTCTCTCTCTCTCGTTCTCTCCCCCTACCTCGCCCTCTCCCCTCTCTCAATGTACGATGGAGGCAGAGTAGGAGGGAGAGAAATGTTGTTGATGGACCTGTGGTCAGGGTGGCTCCAGAGGTCGGGTGTCAAATTTCAGTGTTTATGGCAGGGTAAGGGAATGGCCGTCGGTGGTCTTGTGATTCAATATTTTCTGGTTGTCGCCAAGTTACTGTTGGGATTGAGTAATACAGATGCTGGAGGTATTTTTTTGGAGGTGTTGGAGGTTTATTTCTATATTCTCTGTTAACGAAAGTACTTAAGGAAATTCCTGTTTCATTTTTCCTCCGTGGTCTGACATTGCCATATATATATATATATATATATATATATATATATATATATATATATATATATATATATATATACAGATATAATATATAATCGCCCACACAATACACACATCAATAATATTCGTGTCACAACATTTAATTTTACATCTAGGATGAGTCGCACAGTTACTAGTCTTGCTGCACACCCACCAACTGGGCGGCAGCTTACAGTCATGTGCATGCATTACCTACAGTAAGCAAATTTTGGATACTTCGCTAAGATTTCGGGCAGC
>WNGS01014562.1:10261-29524 GCA_020271785.1 Procambarus virginalis
AATAATTAATATGAATATCCTATTTTGCTCATGACACGAGACTATGCTAATCCTCGACGGTGATTTGTGTAACAAATTCTTCATTAAGCCTTCAAACAGGACTGCGTTCTCCAAAAGTTGTTCTGACCAATACATCAAGTCTTCAGCCAGTGAACACATTCACGGAGTTGTCCTGGCAAAACTAAATACACTTTCTCTGTACTAATAAAAGATCACAGGAATAAATGAAACAATTGAGCCATTTAGAGATAAATCTAAATTCACGTTGTTGATATGGCAACCTATATAATTACTAAGAATAAATATCTTAAATCTTTGCTCTGTACCAATATTTTTCTTCCAGTAGATAAACGTTATATGGAATTAAGAAACAAGTAATGTATTGTGAAGACAGAAATTAAACAGCAACTCCCCAATGACTCTGTAGTATCTCCATTGCTCAAATATTTTTATATTAGCGATAAGACCTTCCATTAACGTATAATGACTACTGTAAATATCTAGCTCATGAAATAGAACATTCTCTGTAACTAGCTGACATTGTAATTATAAGGTGTGAAGGATAGATGAAATTGTGTATGTGATACTCTCCGTTGAGGTCTGATAAAGACCTTTTGTGCCTCTGTAATCATTTTGCGCTACCGCTCACAAGATGAGTATGGGGTGCACAATAAACCAATCGCCACCAGCGGCAACAATCGAAAATCAAAGCAGAAGGCATATAGATCACTGCCAGAAAGCTCACAGGTAGGATTTCTAGCCACTGCTAGTACTATTTACAAAAGAACTGTGGACACATACTGTGTGAAGGTGTCACCAACTTTACTGTAAACTGTGAGAGAGGGAAGTGGGCAACTTTGTGAGAGCAAGACCAGTTGTACCGTTGCATTGCAGGAACAGACGGACTGCAAGTGTTACTGTAAGGTGGTGTTGAATCCAGCAGGCCAATGAAGATTTAATCCAATGTTGTATTGCATTGCAGGCTGGGTGTTCACTTTATAGTGGTGTTTGATGAACCAGCAAGGTGTAATATGAGAAGGTAATGCTGGATACGTCATAAAAACACAAACACACACACACATATACACATACGCGTACGCTCGAAATTGAACTGCCTATATCTGGCAGAATTTTTTTTCTGTTTATTGTGATCACACGTTGTGTAATAGACACACACTTGTGGCCGCTCACACCTGATCTCACCCATATTTTTCCTCTGCCACACTGACAAAATCAAGCGTGTACAACAATTGTATTATATCCTCGCATGTGTCGCTGGGTAAACCATCCGGGACGGCAACAGCTGTATAGCTCCGTCTCCACCAGCAGCTGTATAGCTCCGTCTCCACCAGCAGCTGTATAGCTTCGTCTGCACCATCAGATATGTAGCTCCGTCTCCACCAGCAGATATATAGCTTCGTCTCCACCAGCAGATATATAGCTTCGTCTCCACCAGCAGCTATAAAGCTTCGTCTCCACCAGCAGCTATATAGCTTCGTCTCCACCAGCAGCTATATAGCTTCGTCTCCACCAGCAGCTATATAGCTTCGTCTCCACCAGCAGCAATATAGCTTCGTCTCCACCAGCAGCTATATAGCTTCGTCTCCACCAGCAGCTATATTGCTCAGTCTCCACCAGCAGCTATATAGCTCCATCTCCACCAGCAGCTATATAGCTTCGTCTCCACCAGCAGCTATATAGCTTCGTCTCCACCAGCAGCTATATTGCTCAGTCTCCACCAGCAGCTATATTGCTCAGTCTCCACAAGCAGCTATATAGCTTCGTCTCCACCAGTAGGTATATAGCTTCGTCTCTACCAGCAGCTATTTAACTTCGTCTTCACCAGCAGCTATATAGCTTCGTCTCCACCAGCAGCTATATAGCTTCGTCTCCACCAGCAGCTATATAGCTTCGTCTCCACCAGCAGCTATATAGCTTCGTCTCCACCAGCAGCTTCGTCTTCCTCCCTCTTTAGTTTCTCGTCGTTTTCTGGGTCGACGCTTAACTTTATTAAGCTTATAAAAAACTAAATGTGGCTTGATCGCTTGGTCACCAGTTATGTATCCTGCCACTCAATGTGTCAGGGAGTGATAGGGGAGAAGAACACCAGAAGCGTACTAGAGCATTGCTTGAAAGCAATATCTACAAACACGAACATAAATTATTTGCTACCTAATCTGATTTTAATAGTTTTGACGATTAGGGAATTATACAAATTGAACGAAGTAGTGTAAAGCAGGTTTGTATGAACTAGTGATCAACTCATCAATGTTGTCAAGCAGATGGCTTCTTGAAGGTGATCTGTTATAACGTAACTGTTCCTCTTAAGTTAGTCACTGGGAGTAAGCCACCTCTGTTATCAATCAACGATGCCTCCCAAAGGTGCACTGTTGTCAAGCAACTGTGCCTGTTGAAGGAGTCTCTGGTAGTTAACCACCACTCTTGTAACGGTCCCTCTTTAAAGAGTCTCTGAGTGAAAGCGACCACTGTAGTGATGCGAGTCGCTGGCATAAGCCTCCACTGTTGTGAAGCAGCAATACTTCTTGAAGGTGTAAGTGAGAACAAGGCACTGCTGGTGTGAAGCAGCAGTGCCTCTTATCATGGTCATTGAGAGTAAACCAACACTGTTGTGAACCAGCAATTCCTCTTGAATGAGTCATTGTGAATATGCCACGACTTGTGTAATGAAATTCTACTACTTGAAGAAGTCTTTGTGAGTAAGCCACTATTTGTGAAACAGCATTGCGTCTTGAAGTAAGCCACCTAGGAGAAAGGGGAATAAGTGGTGGCTTACTCACTGGGAGTTAACCACCACTGTTGTCAAGAAGCAGTGAATCTTGAAGTGGTCACTGCGAGTAAGCGATAATTAATATGAATAGTCTATATTGCTCTTGACACGAGACTATGATAAATCTCGACGGTGAATTGTGAACTAAATTCTTCATTAAGCCTTCAAGCAGGACCTGCGTCCTCTAAAAGTTGTTCTGGCCAACACATCAAGTCTTCAGCCAGTGAACACATTCACGAAGTTGTCCTGGCAAAACTGAATATTTCTCCAAGCGGTACTCACGCAAGTTTTTACTTTTAACTGACAAAGCAGCAGGTCTTCAGGAAGTTAATTCACACTCTAGGAGTTGTCCTGGCCAAAGCATTTTCATTTCAGACTGTAAACTCATACTCTGTGAGTTATCTTAGTCTTGACAACTTCCTCCCACTACCAGAAATTGCCACTTTATACTTTTCCTGTCACATCATGTTAATAGTTCCAGACACAATCAGTTACCACAATTGGGAAGTATGGAGCTGGGTTGCGTGCAGTGGACTCCCCCCACCACGCGGGGTGACACTTGTGATTTCACCAGAATTGTCCATTTTCATCTATTACACTATGAACACTGCTGTTGTTACTGCTATTGTGACGATTTCTACAGGGGAAGCCTACCAAATGATCACACAACTCAGAGGTAATTGTCAATGATGACATTGTGTCTTTCATTGGGACTGGGTCCTGCTCTCCCATTAGCACCTTGTGTGTTACCTGCCTGAATAAACTTGTAAACATATCCATATGGATTGAATAAACAAATGAAATGCACTCAGTGAAATGTTTTCACTTTCCCGTTACTAACAAAAAGTCACAAAAATAAATGAAACAGCAGAAGGCCTTTAGACCCATGCCAGGAAGCGCCCCATTTAGGATTTCTAGCCACGGCTAGTATAAAGTATTTATAAATTTGCAAATTAGTAAATATTTCTAGTCACTGCTGACATAAAATCTTTACAAATAATTCTAGCAACTGCTAGTGTATTTACAAAAACTGTGGACACATTGTGTGAAGGTATCACCAACTATACTGTAAACTGTCATAGAGAAGTGGGACACTTTGTAACAGTTAGATGTGTTGTGGAGTTGCATTGCAGGAGCAGACGGACTGGCAATGTTTCTATGGGATGGTGTTGCATCCAGCAAGCAAATAAAGATTTAATGCAATGTTGTATTGCATTGAAGGCTGGGTGTTGACCTTTATCACTCCTGTCCAAAGTCAACAGTGTTCCAACACACCTGTCCAAATCCAGCAGTGTTCCACCACCCGTGTTCAAAGTCAACATTGTTCCTCCACCCCTGCCTAAAGTTCACCACACAGTGAAAATGTATGGATAATATTGAACGAGATATTTACTTCAGTCGACAGAAGAGGCGTAGAGTGACGAAGGATGGTGGGCGGGTGCCAGCGAGGCGCACGATGTTCAGCTGACTGAGAAGAGGATAGTGACAGCTGCAGTGTGCCGCAGTCTGGCTTCCTCTGACGCGCCATCGCTCTCACTCGCGAACTCATTCTGGTACTCTGTGCACGTGTACATCAAGTGTTCGACGGCTTCCGTGTTCGTGTCGGCGACTTGTAGCAATACAGGAGAAATTTGTGGATATGTATTTACAAAGAGTGAGCCAGTAGTAAACACACACACACACACACACACACACACACACACACACACACACACACACACACACACACACACACACACACACACACACACACACACAAAACAGGTGGATTGCAGTAATCAGTAATGTGGTGGAGGCAAAGTCTAGGCACAGTTTTAAGTGTAATTATGACAGGCCAATAGGCTCAGGAACCTGTACACCTATTGATTGGCGGTTGAGAGGCGGGACCAAAGAGACGAAGTTCAACCCCTGCAAGGATAACTAGGTGAGCACTAGGTGAGCACACACACACACACACAAAGTTGGAAGAAGAAATACTTCAAGAGTCAGAGAAAGAGAAAGACTTGAGGGTTGATATCACGCCAGACTCGCCTGAAGCCTGAAGCTCATATCAAGAGGATAACATCAGCGGCATATGCCAGGTTGGCTAACATAAGAACGGCCTTTAGAAACTTATGTAAGGAATCTTTCAGAACTTTGTATACAACATATGTCAGACCAATCCTGGAGTATACAATTCCAGCATGGAGTCCCTATCTATTCAAGCATAAGACTAAACTGGAAAAGGTTCAAAGGTTTGCCACCAGACTAGTACCCGAACTGAGGGATATGAGCTACAAGGAGAGACTAAGTGAATTAAACCTCACGTCGCTGGAAGACAGAAGAGTTAGGGCAGACATGATCGCCACATACAAGATTCTCAAAGGAATTGATTGGGTAGATAAATACAGGCTATTTAACAGAAGCGGCACACGCACTATGGGACATGGGTGGAAATTGAGTGCCCAAATGATCCACAGAGATATTAGGAAGAACATTTTAGAGTCAGAGTAGTTGACAAATGGAATGCACTAAGAAGTAATGTGGTGGAGGGTGACTCCATACAAAGCTTCAAGTGTAGATATGATAGATCCCAGTAGGCTCAGGAACCTGTACATCAGTTGATTGACAGTTGAGAGGCGGGACCAAAGAGCCAGAGCTCAACCCCCGCAAGCGCAACTAGGTGAGTACACACATACACAACCACGGGAGTCTTGCGGCTGAGTGGACAACGCTCTGAGGTAGTAGTCCTAAGGTCCCGGGTTCGAGCCCCGGCAAGGCAGAAACAAATGGGTAGATTTTTTTCACCCTGTGCCTCGGTTTGTGAGGGAATGGATTTTCACGAGCTAAATCGTCTACTAGAGTGTGGAGTGCATGAGTGCACGGCCCGTAAATGGTCATGCACTCGGTCTAGATTTGATAATCCGTACACGAGACATCAAGTGCTTATACTCGTTGGAAAGCCTGGGCCATCAGCATTCCAAATATGTTGCAATGACCGTTGCAACGCATTTGTGGAAATAGTTAGAACGTGTAGTAGTTTTACTGCAAGCTTGAGCAAGTTAAGAGCGAGGAGGAAGCCGTGAGGAACCAACCACCTGGAGTCATTCCCATGACGATCAGGCTGATGTCATGACGTCACCACCAGCGCGCCAAGCGAGGAGGAGCCGTGATTGGCTAAGGGCCTTAGGCGGTAGGTGAGCGTCTCTCTGATTGGCTAGTTTGAGGACGGACCAATAGGCCAGCATCTTCCCTCCCGGGTCCCAAGACACCATTCTGCACATAGCCACAATGCTTGTCTTGCGTGATTTTTGCTTGGTCGGCCACCAAGTGAAACTGCTGTCTCTAGTGGCTTCTAAGAACTTTTTACATTTGCACGATATTAACGTGTGTCTGTAAGGAACGAGTAGAATCCGGGAACTCGTCGTATTTGCGTGTATTATAGGAAAGTGTACTAGACTGGAAAAGTAGCAGTGGGTAAACCACACGAGCAAAAGTAACGGACTGTGTCGTGAATCCCCATCTCCAGTTGTCATCAGACTTCATCTGATCTGCTTACGTCTCTTAGCAGTGGAGATATCTGGGCATAACTTGCCAGTGTTCAAGGCAGCTTTCCACTAGAAATTCGTGGGAAAATCCGTCGCCGTGTTTGCCGCCATTTCGAACGAGCACGTTACTTCGCCCTGAGGGAGGGACGAAGCCAGCACGTGAGGGGTGGGGTACGAACTGTACCGAGCCACGTTATGCCTGGGGGGGCCTAGTTGCGGCCCCCAGGGCGGTGGTCGCCGCTGATCCTCGAGACTACAGTGCTTCAGTCTTCATGTTTCCGTTGGGTAGTGTATCTGTAGGCCGGCCTGTGTAATTGAAAGAGTACCCCTTGTGTTGTATTGGTGATTATTATCTCTAACCCTGATTCGCGTCAGGGGGTCCGCCAGTACTATCCTTTCAGCATCTGACAGGTGAACAGGAAGTGCAGAGCGTGTGAGATTTCACCTATGTAATGTCCTGTCAGAGGGACATTACAGGGAGCCGAGCGGACAGCACGCTGGATTTGTGATCCTGTGGTCCTGGGTTCGATCCCAGGCGCCGGCGAGAAACAATGGGCAGAGTTTCTTTCACCCTATGCCCCTGTTACCTAGCAGTAAAATAGGTACCTGGGTGTTAGTTAGCTGTCACGGGCTGCTTCCTGGGGGTGGAGGCCTGGTCGAGGACCGGGCCGCGGTGACACTAAAAAGCCCCGAAATCATCTCAAGATAACCTCAAGATAACCTCAGTCAAGGAGGGCTTGAACTGAGTATATGTGTGCAGGCGAGCGTGTATTTGGTCACACGGGAAATACATTCAGAGTGTGTAGTAAAGTCGGACAGGGAGCCGGTCGGCCGAGCGGACAGCATACTGGACTTGTGATCCTGTGGTCCCGGGTTTGATCCCGGGCGCCGGCGAGAAACAATGGGCAGAGTTTCTTTTACCCTATGCCCCTGTTACCTAGCAGTAAAAATAGGTACCTGGGTGTTAGTCAGCTGTCACGGGCTGCTTCCTGGGGGTGGAGGCCTGGTCAAGGACCGGGCCGCGGGGACACTAAAAAAAAAACGAAATCATCTCAAGATAACCTCAAGATTTCAAGAAGGTAAAAGTCCGACCAAGAGTTATTATACTCCTTACTGGTGGGGTTATTTTTTATTACATTTCTAGGTGAACTGTATATGCCATTTCCCCATGTCCACATGTGAAGTCCATTTCAGGAGATCCAGTTCTGGTCATCATATTACGGTAGTAAAGTGTTGTAACACCGGGAGACTTCCTGGCATGGGATATTGTGGAGTGTTACCAGTCGGTGTGATTTTAAACAGTGTTGTGTTTTCCTAGGCTGTGACATTTGTAGATTAGTGGTGAAGAGTGAGTAACGCCGCTGTTGGGTGTGACAGCCCTGTTGTGTAACAAATTCATGGGAGTAATTATCGATCTGTGGGATCGCTAATCACTTGCCGAAGTTGATTAGGAGAGTGATTATCTCCTTAGTGTTCCACATAGTATTAAATAGCAGAGTGCCTGGTTGATACCTGGTTGATGGGGTTCTGGGAGTTCTTCTACTCCCCAAGCCCGGCCCGAGGCCAGGCTCGACTTGTGAGAGTTTGATCCACCAGGCTGTTGCTTGGAGCGGCCCGCAGAGCCACATACCCACCACAGCCCGGCTGATCCGGGACTTCTCTTAGGAAACAGTCCAGTTTTCTCTTGAAGATGTCCACGGTTGTTCCGGCAATATTTCTTATAGTCGCTGGGAGGACGTTGAACAACCGCGGACCTCTGATGTTTATACAGTGTTCTCTGATTGTGCCTATGGCACTGTGGTGTCTGTGTGTAGCTGAGATAGTCTTGGTTGTAAGGTTGATGTAAAGTCATTCCTGGTTACTGACTTTAATACTTAAATAACTACATGATAGAGTAGCTCCCAAGCTGGCAGCGTCCTGTATGCTGTTTACCTTCTCTCGTGGCGTCCAGCCGCCGCACATAGAAAACGGATGGTACCATTTTCTGTGAACATGACATCCCTCCTTTTCTTTAAAAAGAATGAATACAGGATGTCTACCATGCTTGTAGCACAAAGCAAAGTTATTGACACAAAGTAAGTTATTAACATATCAAGAGATATTGCATACATTTAACATTAATTAAACACACAAAGAATTTAAACAATCTTTACCACAAAGGATTTCAATGTTAAAAATACATATGCAATGTTAAACAAACATGAAAGAAACTGTAATACAAAGTTACAAAATATTGAATGAGAGATCTGCATTATTCAAACAATATTAAATTTAGTTTAGCATAACAAGTAAATACTTTGCATTACATAGGAACACAATTAATCATCATATCGTGTAGGGCGTTTAACATGACGTTTTGGACGAGAGTCCTTAAGTACAAAATATCCCTCGATGAATTGTTTATCGAGTTATAACTCATTTTTTCTTTTTCTTTTGCACGACTTTGCACTTCATCATTTTCTACACTATTTGGAATCACTTTGAAATAAGCCATATTACGTGTTATACTATGATCTCTATTACTCGCTGTTACCATAGTTCCTTTTACACTAATCACTTTATATGGTTTTGTATCATACGGCATATCTAGCTTTCCCTCTTTTTTCTTTTTAACGAGAACAGTATCTCCAACCTTTATGAATTGTTCCTTTGCACGTTGATCATGAGCAATTTTCATTTTGCCCTTGGCTAGTGCATCCTTCTGAGCGAGACGTTTATCCGTTACCTTGGCTGGCATGACAGGTAGTGCGATTCTCATAGGACGTCCAAATAAAAGTTCGCCAGGCGACTTGCCCAGTGTTCCATGCGGTGTTGCACGGTAGTTCCTGAGAAAAGCATACATAGCTTGTTTCCAGGATCGTCCTTCGGCATGAGCACAGCGTACAGCTTTCATGAGAGGTTGCATGAATCTCTCTACTTCTCCATTTGCTTGAGGATGTAGTGGCATCACACGGCGGTGTTTGAATCCAATATGCTCAGCAAAGTTGACAAAGTCTTGTCCATTAAATGGCGGTCCATTGTCCGTCTTGACAACTTCAGGAATGCCAAAGTTTGAAAAGATCTTGTCGAGTTTCGGGATGACAGCCTTTGCAGATGTGGAAGTGATGATTTCTACTTCTGGATAACGTGAGTGATCATCAATGACTACCATCAAGTACTCTCCAGTTGGTAGCGGTCCACAGAAGTCCATCGATACTTCCATCCATGGTGCAGCAGGTAGTGGTGAAGGTTGTAGAGGTGTTGGTCTTGAAGTATCCACTGCAGCTTGGCAAGGGACACAGGCATCATGCATGTCCTTAGCTTGACGATCAATGCCAGGAAACCACACCTTTTCTCGTAGCAGCTGTTTGGTCCTTACAAGACCTTGGTGTCCTTGATGTGCAAGCTTCAGAGCACGTTGCTGGAGAACAGCTGGAATGACGATACGAGTACCTCGCAGCACGGTGTCGCGTTGTTGCGTAACACTTAATTCTGTCTGGATGCGTTCAAGTGCTTTGAATGCATCTTGGTCAACTCCTGAGGGTGGGATGCGTGGAAACTTTTTCTTAGTCAATGCATCCACTGTTGCTTGCAGAGTTGGGTCCTCTAGGGTTGCAGTACGTATTTCATCAAGAGTGAGAGCCTTAGGGACTGCATCACAGGTTACAGAGTGTACATATTCCTCGGCAACTTGCTGATGCTTGGTGATGGTGAAACTGTTGGCAGGATGTCGACTGATGTAATCAGCGGGATTGCCTGCACCTGGCTTGTATTTCACCGTAAAGTTGTATGGTTGCAGACGAAGAGCCCATCTCTCAATGCGAGCTGGTGGTTTGGACTTTGGATTATTGAAGATGGTCTCCAACGGTTTGTGGTCAGTGACTATCGTGGTAAAGGGTGCACCAAGCAGATACACATTGAAGTGTTCACAGCCCCATACAAGAGCAAGAGCTTCCTTCTCTGTCTGACTGTATCGTTGCTCAACATCTGTGAGAGAACGGCTGGCGTAGGCAATTACTACTCTTGAATCTGGTTGACCAGGTTTGTGTTGGGCTAACACAGCACCTAAACCAACAGGACTAGCATCCACCGTTAACTCAGTGTCCATTGATGGATCAAAGTATGCAGCAGTCGCATTTTCTACTAGTGCATCTTTCACAGCATCAAATGCATTTTGCTCGACATCGCTCCAGTACCATGATGCATTTTTCTTCAGGAGCTCACGTAGAGGCTTCGTAATGGTAGCAAAATCTGGAATGAAGCGAGAACAGTAGTTTGCCATTCCCAGAAAACTATGTACTTCAGTGGATGTTGAAGGAGGTGCAGCATTCTTGATATCTGCAACTTTCTTAGGATCTGGAGACAGACCTTTGTCACTAAGTACATGTCCAAAGAATTCAATTTTATGTTGATTGAACTCACACTTTGCTCGGCTTAGCGTCAAATTCTTTTCTCGTAAGCGTTGCAATGTTGCACGAAGAGCTTTGTCGTGTTCAGCTTGGGTACGGCCATAAACAATGATGTCATCAGACATGTTGTCAGCATTAGGTATATCTTGCAATACCTGGCTGATGATGTGCTGGAATACTTCAGCAGCACTGTTAATACCAAAACTCAGGCGCTTGTACCTATACAGACCTCGATGTGTCGTAAACGTTGTGATGAATCGACTCTCATCATCAAGTTCAAGCTGATGATAGCCCTTGTTTAAATCTAACTTGCTGAATACAGTTGCACCATTCAAGCGGTATATCATATCATCTACAGTGGGTGTAGGATGGCGTTCACGCATTATTGCCTTGTTGGGAACACGCATGTCTACACAAATGCGTATCTCATCTGGATTCTTCGGCTTTGGTGGAGTGACAATTGGGCTTACCCATGGTGTTGGGCCTGTTACCGGTTCAATGATATCTAGTTCTATCAGCCTATCCAGTTCGGCATCGACTTTCTTGCGAGTATGGAATGGTTGTCGGCGATGTGGTTGGGCAACTGGAATTACATCTGGGTTGATATGCAGATGTACCTTGCTATCAGTATAACAACCTATGGATTTAAACCGATCAGAAAATTCAGCAACAATAGCATCAACATTGTTTGCAGATTCCACTGCTACAGCATTAGAAAGCTGAAGTAGCCCCAATTTGGTTGAAGTCTTGTAACTGAGTAAAGACTCCTTTGCATTCCTAACAACATGGAATGTAGTAATGAGCATTGCATTCTTTGACTTAATCTCTGCAGTGAAAGTTCCAATCACTGGTAAGGCTACCTTTGAAGCATAGGCAGTGGCTTTGCCATTATAGTTTTCAAGCTTTGGGAATTGTTTTTTAAATTTTTCATAGTGGCACTCAGCAATGGTGTCAATGTTTGATCCAGTGTCAATGAGAATTTTGAGACAAATGCCAGCAATGTATACTATAGTCTCTGGGTTGTTTGGAAGATCATTCCATTTTGTGATTGATTGTACTCCATAAATATAATCACATTCACTGTCATCTGAGACTGGTTGTAATGAAATGTTGTCTTGTATATTATTAACATTCTTGATTTGAGGTGCAATATTGTGTTTGCCACCTCGACTCCTATGACTTGATCCTCGTACATTGCTTTTATTTATTGATTGTGGTTTCTTTAGTGCGGAACGACACATAGCACCAAAATGACCTAGTTTTCTACACTCATAGCACTTCTTACCTTGTGCAGGACAAACATTATCTTGGTGTGGGTAGTCTCCTCCACAATTGTAACATTTATTGTTGACAACCTCTGATGTGAGTCGTTGTGACTGCTTGAGTCTTGTTCCATGACTCCAGTTGTGATGTGGTTCTCGGCTCAATTTAATGTTAGGTTTGGCATGATATCTTCTACGATCATGGTGTACTCCCTGAACCTTACATACTTCATGACTGTTAGTAACAGTGGCAGAACCGTTGTTGGCACTGCACTCCATGGCACGAGCATCACGTGCAGCATCTTCCATTCGACGAGCATATCCAGTAGCTTGGTAGAGAGCTTTCATCATCAACAAGTTCTTNGGACCACCGACACACCGCGGGGGCTCTTCGCTCCGAACATCCTTTTTCAGAACCAACACGAGGTCCCGACCTGCACCTGCACCCCCTTCACCAACATCTGGAGGCGCAACTACCCCCCACTGCGGGGAACTGCCGGTAGAAGCCACAGGAGGCGAATCATAGACACAATCCTCAGCATCAGCAGGTACATGGACGTCAGCGTCCACGACCTCAATCCCCGAGAACCCTTCAACGTCAGAATCCACCACATCAGCCCATGCAGTAGACGATCGCCTGGACCGCTTGGGCACCGGGCGCACATCTTCTGAACCAGAAGCGGACCCAGACCCACGGGCATCACAAGCCGCGCGTCCTCGTCTCACGACCGCAGCAGCCTCAACCGCAGGGGGAACCGGACCACACACAACCGGGGACCCCACAGCCACTTCAGCATCCGGGACCCGAGGTGAGGAGACAGGGCCAGGCGCAGCATCGGAAGACAGGTGAGCATGCGCTGAGGAGGGCGCAGTACAACGAGCCACTGGAGCAGCAGGGACAGGCACACTAACAGGATCAGGGGAATCCACCGATCTCATCGCAACAGCCGGAGGAGGGCCGGCGACATCCGGGGAAACGTCCGGGGACGCCGGGGGAGTCGCATCAATGATCCGGGCGGTTGCCGCATCCCCGAAGTCCTCGTCCAGGGGAAGCGGAGGGAAATCTTCTTCCCGAAAGAGGTTGATAGGTGCAACTGGAGCCGCCTCGCACCCTGCAGCCTGATGCCCCAACAAGCCACACCGGAAACAGGTCCGAGGCTGCCGGGCATAGTATACCCGGATGTAGCATCCCAGAAGCCGGACTGAAGATGGAATGTCCGACCGCAGACGCATGCCCAAGGTGCGAATATTCGTCCGCCTCCCGGCATACTACCCGGAGGATATCGTGTTTACCCTCACACTGACTACGGGCCCAAATCGCTGGAAATAACGTCGCAGAAGCTCTTCGGGAAACTCCAGGGGCGCCCCATGCACGCTGACATAGGTCAGCGCCCCACTCCGGTCTGATATGGCGACTGAGCCGGTACCTCCTGGCAAGGACAGCGAGCGCCCCTCGTAACGACTGAGGAAGGCACGATATACCTCCTCCGTCGCCAGCTTGATGACAACGCGACGCGCAGTCACCAGCTCAATCCCGTCAATATCTAGCACCGGGATATGCAGCAAGTCGCACAGTACCTCCGCCACCTCTGGATACCCAGCACGGCCAGAGAATTCCAGTCCTACCGAGTTCACACGCTTGATTGCAGGTAGGGGACCACCCATGGTGAACCCAACACCTGCCACGTCTGCACACCGCCAGGCAGGCAACAACACTGGGGGGTGGGGGGGGCAGCTACGCCCCGCCACCTGGCGATCAAACGGCTGACTACCCTAGCAGTCACGGAGGGACACGTCCGCACTCCACGGCTGCTCAGGGTCAACTCCAATTTCTAAATCAAATGAAACATTTAATGGTTCCAAAAGTTAATTAAGTAGTCCAAGAATGTAGGCATACCTTGCCGAGTCTCTATAGGACATAAAGCAAGTTTTTCCCACTGAATGAAATATGATACTTACAGAATTAGCGAACTTCGTGCTCTGAAAAAAAGAAAGCTAATTCCCTACCTAAGTAAATATCATCATTTCTGACCGACGAGTAGGGGTGCGAGTGTCAACTGGTGACGAGAACTATTGCCGAGGTCCCAACTCGTCAATAAAGTCCGGGCTAGAGGAACTATTGCCCTCTTTGTCCTCCTTCAGTCGGATTGCAGAAATTAGGTGCTATTGACCCGGAGACAGACCAAAGTACCAGGGTACCAATATGAAGATCTGCCGAAAATATGAGAAATATCCTAGGGACAAAAGGTGGTAAACACGGGTAATAACACGGAGGGAGAGATGACCAATTAAGAGAGTGACTGAGGCCTACAGTCACCACGTAATCCAAAGTTGTCTCACACTCACCATATGCTACTCCCAGAATGCACAATACACACAGCACCATATGAATAATAAATGTAATAGTGAAAAGCAAATGAATTAAAGCCAAGTACGCTTACCACAAATTACCAGTACCTGAGTGAAGCTCCTAGGACAGGCCCCCATGTATATGTGACGGTAAAGTAGTGGAGTATTGATGTTCGGCAGTCCTCCAATGGCAAATGTCAAAGCCTGGTCACATATAACAAAAAAAAGAGACTGCTTGCCTGTTTGTGGTATGGTAAGGGGAAGACACACAAAACACAAAGTATAAACAATGAAATTTTAATTACTCTAGAAAACAAATTTAAACAAAGACAATCCCTTAGCGATGAACAGTGCTAAAATAACAAGTAAAAAAAGTATAACATAAAAATGATTAAGTGAATGGTTACGTTAACAAGAATGCAAAGATTAATATAAGTGGTATAATATAAGTGGTGCTGAGAATACTGGCTATTAGCTGCTATCTCCCTTAATACACGTCAGCCAGAGCTTAATATACCAAGAGAGATGTCAACTCAGAGAGCACAGAGGATATTCTGAGAAGAATCTGCTGGGCGACCTAGACGTCGACTCGGCGAGGTAGCGTGAGTGGTGCAGGGCAGGAGTGGTGCGGTCGGGACCAGCCAATCAAAATGCAGGCAGGCAGAGAAGGGTAGATGGCTCGTTGAAGTACAGGCGGCGAGCCGGCTGGTGAGGAGTGGGTGGGGGGTGAAGGTGGGTATGCAGGTGCGTCTGCTGTCTGCACAAAACATTTTGCTACTGCTGAACGTATCTTGAATGTAGCATATGTCATGACGAATGTAGGGAAAAGCAGGCTCAATCTCTCTTCCAAGAGATTATCGTCACAACTCTCCCCCGAAGCCTGCGGTTCCGGAAGAAGTTATGTCTTCTAGTGGTAGAGTGGTAAGTGGAGCTGCCTCTACCTCATGAACTCTGGAGAGGGCGTCGGCTATGATGTTGTCAGACCCCTTGATGTAGCAGATCTTCAGGTTGAAATTTTGTAGATATAAAGCCCATCGTAGAAGACGTTGATTATTGAATTGGGCTTGATGTGGGAAGCGTAGAGGATTGTGGTCCGAGTAGATGGTGGTAGACGGAGCACCTTGTAGGTATGGTGCAAAGTGCTGTAAATTCAGGACGATGGAGAGAAGTTCCTTCTCGATAGTGCTGTAATTTCTCTGGTGAGGCCACTGACTACCCTCAGTGAGGCTGAGGTAGTCAGAGGCTGACTACCTGTCAGCTGTAGTAGCTGACAGGTAGAACCTCCTCGCCTCGTTGCTGCATCAGGACACCCCCGATGCCGGTACCACTGGCGTCGACATGGAGGATGAAAGGCTTCGTGATATCTGGCGAGGCGAGAATAGGATTAGAACAGAACAGTAGTTTGAGTTGTTCAAAAGCAACGGTTTGCTGAATGG
Organism: Procambarus virginalis; assembly: GCA_020271785.1. Taxonomy (NCBI): domain Eukaryota; kingdom Metazoa; phylum Arthropoda; class Malacostraca; order Decapoda; family Cambaridae; genus Procambarus; species Procambarus virginalis. The sequence goes on from WNGS01014562.1 coordinate 26,012, forward strand.
TCCAATTATAACGTTGCTTGGGACTGGTTAAAGTGATTAAGGGTGTCGCTACCGTACTAAAATTCCTCACAAACCTACGGTAGTAGGAGGCAAGACCAAGGAAGCGCAGGAGCTGCTTCCTGGTAGTAGGCTGTGGATAATGCTTGATGGCTTGAGTATGGATGTTTAACGGAGCAAGGCTGCCACTCCCTATTACATGACCCAGATAACGCACTTTACCTTTGGCAAAGGTGGACTTGCCCAGGTTCATGGTGAGGCCGGCTGTCAGGAGCTTGGCGAACAATCGTTGCAGCTGGAGCAGGTGTTCGCTCCAGGTGTTGGATGCTACAACGATATCATCCAAATAGGCGTAGGTGTTATCCAAGCCCTGGATGACGCGGTTGACAGCTCTCCTCTGAAAGGTGGCCGGGGCATTGCATAGTCCAAAGGGAAGGCGTTCATATCTGAAAAGTCCAAAGGGAGTGATAAAGGCAGATATTTCTTTGGCTCGCTCTGTTAGACATATTTGGTAATACCCCTTGAGCAAGTCCACTTGGGACAGGTAGCGGGCATTACCAATGGCGTCAAGGATGCCATCTATCCTAGGTAATGGGTATGCATCCTTGACAGTCATATTGTTTAATTTCCGGTAGTCTGTGCACAACCTGACCTTACCTTGGGGTTTGGGCACGAAGATACAGGGTGAGGTCCAAGGGGACTCACAAGGGTAGCCAGTCCATGGTCCAGGAGGTACTGTACCTCAGCACGCATGACTTCCTTCTTGCTAGGGCTGATTCGGTAGAATGGTTGGCGAATCGGCCGGGTGTCAGGGAGCAGTTGGATGTCGTGCTCCCTGAGAGAGATTATCGTCACAAGAGGATAATAAGAACTTTTTTCTCCAAGCGTTAGTATTGAAATACTTATTCTTCGGATGCAAATTGCTCTTGTTATATTTCTGTAGTTCAGTTTTGGTCGTTATAATATACAATTGACATGAATTCACTGGAGAAAGCGTCCAGTGAAGGATGACAAAGTTAATTCCCCTCGCTCTATTAGAGATTAGACACACCAACAGATCAGACACTTTTCCGTGAAGATAGCCTTAACACTTATTGTGCTGCTTTTTAAAAAGTGGTCATTCCTGCCATTGTGGAAAAAATTAATAAATCCACAATTTTTTTTTTAAATTATTCATTTGTGAGTAAAAATGTAAGAACTGTGAGTAAAACTGTAAAAATATGAATAAATATGTATTTTCTGGGTGAGTACTTACGATAAAAGAATTATTAGGTCACGATTGCATATCACCAGACTTCACCTGACTAGATTTAGTATATAATTCCGCCTGCCCAACTCATACCTTCACTTGCTTGATCAGTCCTCTCCTGGTTGAACTGTTGCCTTACTCTCGCCCGTTGCTGTAGCCATGGTCAAGACTAAGCCATCTGTGGAGACTTTCGTCTTGCCCAACAAGCTTCTGATGATTAAGGAGCAAGTAAGAATAATAGAGCTCTCAGCAGCCAAGATCTCCAAACTCCGGCGTCGCAACAAAGGCTTGCACCGATATGTTATGTTGAGAAACCTCAAAAGAAGAATGCAACTCGAGTTAGTGAGGGACACAATGAAATTTGTGGAAGACCTTTGTAGGGATAGTCCTTCTCCGTAGCTGCTTCCCACGACACACACGTTCCAACGCACTCCTCAGACAACTACGACCACTCTGCTAATGGGACACACAGACGAGGACAAAATTGGAATGACCAAAAAATCAATGAATGAATGTCCGTAATAAGGTAAATTTGACAGATATATTTATCGAAACGATAGTAATAAGACAGCTCTTGTTGTTCATCAGCTATATCTGGTCATGTTAGGCCCCATTTATATTTTGCAGTTCATGTTAAAAAGGACGCTGGGATTTATTAATTGAAATTTTTGAACACGAAAGTTGGTCTTGTTATTCAGCTATATCTTACTCTGGATAGGCCATATTAGATTATGCATTTCAAATTTGGTCTCCGTACGGATGGATATAAATTCACTTGAACGTGTCCAGCATAAGATGGCAAAGCTTATTCCCCAAATTAGAAACTTCTATATGATGAAGATTTAACAAAGCTTAAATTGTAATCACTGGAAAGGTAAAGAGTTAGGAGTGACACGATAGAGATTAGAAGTGGAAAAATGGACATACCAAAGGGAATAATAGTAAGGTATTAATAGGTCAACACAAGATAGAAACACGCAACAATGTGTATAATTGAATAAGTTTAGATTCAGGAAAGACCTGGGTAAATACTGGTTCGGTAGCAGTGGTGTTGATTTGTGGAGCATTTCCGTGTAACATAATAGAAGTAGGATCCTTGATTGTTTCAAGCGTAGGTTAGAAATTCATATATGAATGATGTAATGTGGATATAAATAGGATCTGCCTCGAATGGGCCAATAGGCCTTCTGCAGTTCCCTTCATTCTGCCTCATATGGCAGTAAGCCTTCTGCTGTTACCTTTATTCATATGTTCTAATGCGTACACGTTCATGAATGGACATAACTAAAGAGAATTACTATGATATTAAAAGTATCAACACCAAACAATGTGTATCAATTAATAAGTTTAGATTTCGGAAATGCCTGGGTAAATACTGCATTAGAAACAGGGTGTTGGTTTGTAGAATTCAGAGGCTATGCTTCTTAAAGAGTCATATGAGAGTTCATAGGGCGAATAACCTTACCTGTGTACTACATGTGGGGAAAAATTTAGATGTCTAAGCTCCTTAAAGATACATATGAGAGTTCATATGGGCGAAAAACCTTACAAGGTGTATTACATGTGGGGGAAAATTCAGAGGGCTTCGCTCCTTAAAAATACATATGAGAGTTCATACGGGGCGAAAAAACTTACAAGTGTACTACATGTGGGGAAAAAATTCAGAGGGCTTCGCTCTTTAAATATTTATATGAGAGTTCATACGTGCGATAAACCTACAAATGTATTACATATGCGAAATTTTTTAGTTTAAATCAAGTTTGATTAGACATTTGGTAGTACATACCTTTAAGAGTCCTATGTGCAGTAAATATTTTAATGATAAAAATAATTGAAGACACATCAGAAAATCCATAATAGTGAGAACCTTTTAAGTGTTCTACATGTGCTAAAGAATTCCTCTCCTACTAGTCTGAAAAATCATCTAAAATCAATACTGGTGAGAACCCTATAAATGTCCTTCATGTGCTAAACGATTAATCTTCCCTACTAGTCTGAAAAATCATTTGAAAATCCATACTGGTGAGAGACCTTTTAAGTGCCCAAATGTGCTAAAGGATTCATCCAATATATAATTAGAAAAATCATCTTTAGACATCATCAGGTGAATCTTTAAAGATAGTTTTCGTCATCAAGGAAACAAAAAAGTACAACAGATAAATTAACATGTTTTAAAATGTAAAAGATTTCAATGCCTCTTTTATATTGCCCGTTAGTTTACCATGATACGTTAATGGCTTACGATATAATAAAATATCCTATCCCTC
>WNGS01014576.1:32014-56602 GCA_020271785.1 Procambarus virginalis
TAAGTTAATTATCAATATTATAGGTAACTCAACAAATGGGAAATCACATGTAAATCAAAATAAAATATGTCTCCACTGACTAACATATTACAACAGAACAAAATAGATGTAATGATACAGACTTTTACTCCTAGATGTGAACCTTCCGGTGTCCAAACAGTTACTGAATAATGTTCTCATGGCAGGACCCAATGTCGCTTCTGCACAACATTTTAAGTGACAAGTTTTACTTAATATAAATCTTACTTACATGGAGCCATATAATGGGAATTACTTAACTAAATTAAGGGAAGATCAGATTTACATGTATAAACAGAAATAATGCAATTGCTAATATAATAGATACATATTTATAAAATAAAAGAATGTGTTGTCAACTGCCAACATGGCAGGAAATAATATCCCACAACTATTGCCGTCATTGTGGACAATAATAACGGTTTCCTGCAGTCTTGCCAATAAGTGATCAGCACAAAACTATAACTTTCTCACGTGAAGCTAACACACAAAAAAATATAATAACGGATTCCCACGGTTCAGTCCGCTCATGGATCACCAATACAATATAACATATCAGCACATACGAGTAATGATACAAGCATACAAGAACATACAAGTAATGATATAAGCATATAAGTAATAATATAATATACATACAATTAATGATATAATATATATGCATATACAAGTAATGATGCATGGAAAAAGTACTTATTTTATATTTATATACGTAGCCAATAAGGGTACGTAACATGGAGTACCACAAGGATCGGTGCTGGGACCAATTCTATTTTGTGTATGTTAACGACATGTTTACAGGAGTAGAGTCATAGATGTCGATGTTAGCGGATGACGCAAAGTTGATGAGAAGAGTTGGGACAGATGAGGATTGCAGGATCCTCCATGAAAACCTGAACAGGTTGCAGAGATGGTCAGAAAAATGGTTACTGGAGTTCAACACGAGTAAATGTAAAGTTATGGAAATGGGACTAGATGATAGGAGACCAAAGGGACAGTAGACAATGAAGGGGAATTGCCTATCTGTGACGACGCGAGAAAGAGACCTGGGCATGGACGTAACACGTGATCTATCTTCTGAAGCACATATAAATAGGTTAACGACAGCAGCGTACTCTACACAATGGCTAAAGTTACAATATCATTCAGAAACCTAAATAAGGAGGCATTTAGGGCTCTTTACACTGCCTACGTGAGGCCAGTCTTAGAGTATGCCACTTCTTCATGGATTCCCCATATAAAGAAGCATATAAGGAAACTGGAAAAGATTCAGAGGTTTGCAACGAGACTCGCCCCAGAGTTATGAGGCATGAGGTTTGAGGAGCGCCTGAAGGAACTGTGCCTTACGACTCTAGAACGAAGAAGTGAGAGGGGGACATGATAGGAACGTATAAAATACTCAGGGGGGGGGAGGATTGACAGAGTGGAAATAGACAAAATGTTCACATGGAATAGTAACAGAATGAGGATACATGGGTGGAAGCTGGAAACTCAGATGAGTCACAGGGATGTTAGGTAGTTTCTTTTAGTGTGAGAGTAGTGGGAAAATGGAATGCACTTATGGAACTGGTTGTGGAAGGGAATACTATTCATAATTTTAAAACCAGGTATGATAGAGAAGTAGGTCCATATTCATTGCTGTAAACAACTGATGTGTCGAAAGGCGGAATCCAAGAGTCAGTGCTTGATCCTGTAGATACAAATAGGTGAGTACAAATAGGTGAGTACAAATAAGTGAGTAACACACACACACACACGAGTGCTCGCACGCACGCATGCACGCACGCCACCCCTCCCAAGCCCTTCCTCCTCCACCAGTCTCCCCGTACCAGATCCTCCCAGCTCCCGCTCACCCCAGACCCCACAGGTCCCCACCAGAGGAGAAGCAAAAGAGAGTCAGTTTCAGGGCAATGTATTCGAACATAGATGGGATCACAAGTAAGGCAAGTGAACTAAAGAAAAGAGCACAAGAAGTGAACCCAGATGTAATCGGACTCACTGAAACAAAACTCTCTGGAATCATAACGAATGCCGTGTTTCCCCAGGAGTACACAGAAATAAGGAAAGAGAGGGAAGGTAGGGGAGGAGTCGGAGTGGCCCTACTCATGAGAAAGGAATGGAATTTTAAGGAGATGGCTATCCCGGGCTGTGAGGGATTCAGAGACTACTTAGCAGGCACCATGACAATGGGAGGACCAAGGATAGTAGTAGCAGTAATATATAACCCTCCACCAAATGACAGAAGACCCAGTCAAGAGTACGAAAACAACAACATGGCAGTTAACACTATAATTGAGAGGGCAGCCTCTGCTGCCTGTAGAAATAGATCCCACCTGCTCATCATGGGGACTTCAATCACGGAAGGATTGATTGGGAGAACAAGGAACCGCATGGAGGCGAGGATACGTGGAGAGCCAAACTACTGGAGGTGGTGACTAGAAACTTCTTAACCCAGCATGTCAGAGAACCCACAAGGATGAGAGGACATGACGAACCAGCGAGACTCGACCTGGTCTTCACCCTGAACGACTCTGACATAAGAGAAATCGGTTTGAGGCCCCAGTAGGAATGAGCGACCACAGTGTATTGGTGTTTGAGTACCTGATTGAAGAAGGTTATTGAACTCGAGGAGGATACCGAAACAAAAGGTTAGCATACCGAAAGGGAAACTATGAGGAGATAAGGAAATTCCTAACAGATATAGCATGGGAAACAGAGCTCAGGGAAAAGACGGCCCAAGATATGATGGACTACATCACGAAAAAATGCAAGGACGCAGCAAACAAGTTTGTCCCAGCCCAAAAGGAAAACAGTGAAATGAAGATGAGAAACCCATGGTTTAATCAGAGATGTAGGCTAGCTAAGCAACAAAGTAAAAGGGCATGGAGAAACTATAGGAATAACAGGACACTGGAGAGCAGAGAAAGATACCAGAATGCCAGGAACGAATATGTCAGAATGAGAAGAGAGGCAGAAAGACAATACGAAAATGACATCGCAAGCAAGGCAAAGACTCAGCCTAAATTGCTGCATAGCCACATCAGGAGAAAAACAACAGTAAAGGAACAGGTTATGAAATTAAGGATAGGGGCAGAAGGATTCACTACAAACGACAAGGAAGTGTGTGAGGAACTGAATAAGAAATTCCAAGAGGTCTTCACCTTAGAGCAAGGAGAAATCCCAGAGATAAGAGAGGGAATAGCTAACCAGGAACCACTGGAAGAGTTTGAGATTACCAGCGGGGAAGTAAGGAAGTGTTTACTAGAGTTGGATGTGACAAAGGCTATAGGCCAGATGGAATCTCCCCTTGGATACTAAAGGAAGGAGCAGAAGAACTGTGCCTCCCACTCTCCATAGTGTATAACAAATCACTGGCAACAGGGGAACTGCCAGAAATTTGGAAAGCAGCTAACGTAGTCCCGATATACAAGAAAGGGGATAGACAGGAGGCACTGAACTACAGGCCAGTGTCCCTAACCTGCATACCATGCAAGCTGATGGAGAAGATTGTGCGAAGAAAGCTAGTGGAGCACCTGGAGCGAAAGAACTTTGTAACACAGCATCAACATGGATTCAGGGATGGCAGGTCCTGCCTCACAGGGTTACTTGAATTCTACGACCAGGCAACAAAAATAAGGCAAGAGAGAGAAGGGTGGGCAGACTGCATATTTTTGGATTGTCAGAAAGCCTTTGATACAGTGCCACACAAGAGGCTAGTGAAAAAGCTGGAGATGCAGGCTGGAGTGAAAGGGAAGGTACTCCGTTGGATACAGGAGTACCTAAGCAACAGGAGACAACGAGTCAGTGTGAGGGGTGAGGTCTCAGATTGGCGAGACGTTACGAGTGGAGTCCCGCAGGGGTCAGTCCTTGGACCTATACTGTTTCTGATATATGTAAATGATCTCCCAGAGGGTATAGAATCGTTTCTCTCAATGTTGCCGATGATGCAAAAATTATGAGGAGGATTGAAACGGAGGACGATAGTAGGAGGCTACAAGATGACCTAGACAGACTGAGTGAATGGTCCAACAAATGGCTGTTGAAGTTCAACCCGAGTAAATGCAAAGTAATGAAACTAGGCAGTGGAAACAGGAGGCCAGACACAGGATACAGAATAGGAGATGAAGTACTTAATGAAACGAACAGAGAAAGATCTAGGAGTTGATATCACACCAAACCTGTCTCCTGAAGCCCACATAAAAGAATAACGTCTGCGGCATATGCGAGGCTGGCTAACATCAGAACAGCGTTCAGGAACCTGTGTAAGGAATCATTCAGAATCTTGTACACCACATATGTAAGACCAATCCTGGAGTATGCGGCCCCAGCATGGAGCCCGTACCTTGTCAAGCACAAGACGAAGCTGGAAAAAGTCCAAAGGTATGCCACTAGACTAGTCCCAGAACTAAGAGGCATGAGTTACGAGGAAAGGCTGCGGGAAATGCACCTTACGACACTGGAAGACAGAAGAGTAAGGGGAGACATGATCACAACCTACAAAATCCTCAGAGGAATCGACCGGGTAAACAAGGATAAACTATTCAACACTGGTGGGACGCGAACAAGGGGACACAGGTGGAAACTGAGTACCCACATGAGCCACAGAGACGTTAGAAGGAACTTTTTCAGTGTCAGAGTAGTTAACGGATGGAATGCATTAGGCAGTGATGTGGTGGAGGCTGACTCCATACACAGTTTTAAATGTAGATATGATAGAGCCCAGTAGGCTCAGGAATCTGTACACCAGTTGATTGACAGTTGAGAGGCGGGACCAAAGAGCCAAAGCTCAACCCCCGCAAGCACAAATAGGTGAGTACACACACACACACACACACACACACACACACACACACACACACACACACACACACACACACACACACACAGGTAGCCTGGTGGATAGCGTGCAGGATTCGTAATTCTGTGGCGCGGGTTCGATTCCCGCACCCGGCAGAAACAAATGGCAAAGTTTTTTTCACCCTGAATGCCCCTGTTACCTAGCAGTAAATAGGTACCTGGGAGTTAGTCAGCTGTCACGGCTGCTTCCTGGGGTGTGTGTGTGTGTTGTGGTGTGGAAAAAAAAAAAAAAAGTAGAAAAAAAAGTAGTTAAAAAATATACTAATATATATATATATATATATATATATATATATATATATATATATATATATATATATATATATATATATATATATATATATATATATATATATATATATATATATAGGGGTCCAAAACCCGGATTTCCCCGCACTTCGCCCTGATGGCATCACCATATACTCATGGAAGGAGGGTAGACAGTTGGTGTGGGACTACACATGTGTATCCACCCTGGCTGACACCTATGTACACTTCGGAGCTGATCAAGCAGGTGGGGCAGCCAACCACAGGGAAACAGCAAAATCTCTCAAATACAGGCGACTGGCAGGTCAATACCTCTTTGTTCCCATAGCGTCTGAGACGCATGGCCCCTGAGGCAAGAGTGCCTTGGGATTTCTCAAGGAATTGGGTTCCAAGCTCATTGACGTCACCAGAGACCCAAGGGCTTGCAGTTTTTTGTTTCAGCGCCTCAGTGTGGCGATCCAGAGGGGAAATGCTTGCTGCGTCCTCGGTTCCTGTCCGGAAGCGGAGGAGCTTCAAGAGAGATCCATAACCTTTAGGCATTTGTCTTGTACGTTTTGTAACCTTTAAATACACAATAAGCATAAGAAAAAAAAAAAGGAAGGGGGTGGTAGGAGAAAAGCACACAGAAACTGTATTGGAGGGGACCTACATTCCCTCCAATGCGTTATGTGTGATTTCCTCCGAGGCTATGGGTCCCCTTCTTTCCAGCCAGAGGTGGTACTCCCTTCCATATTTTATAAAAATATATATATATATATATATATATATATATACATATATATATATATATATATATATATATATATATAGAAAATGCACACTTATATAACAATATAAAATCAGTGTTCGAAGACCTCGTCCAGCTCTTTGGAGGTCGGGTGCGTACCCAAGATACAGCACGCATTTCCCCTCCGAACAGCGACACTCAGGTGCTAGAACATGAAATTGGCCGCTCTTGGGTCTCTAGTTTTCCCAATTTCCCAATGAGTTCCTTGCCCACCTCCATCAGGAACTTAACTGCACATTTACCCATGGCGCCCAGAGTCTCAGAGCCTATCAGCACGAACCTGTAACAACGTTCTTGGTCCCCTTCCCCGCCTCCCTCAGCTGTGCTGTAAGATAGATAGGTATCAGCCAATGTAGATGCACACATGTAGTCCCATACGACCTGTTTACCTTCCCTCCATGGCTGCAGGGTGACTCCATCTGGGCGTTTTTGGCTGTTGTCAGGTCTGCACAACTGGGGTTCCCTTTGTGCTGGACACCCAGCTGTAGCCAAACTTCTTTTGATGATATCATTGACTTCTTCATATCTGGCAATCTTTCCCTGTGTCCTACGGCAGATGAGACCATGGATGGCGTATTGGTCTGCCTGTGCATGGCGTCAAATACACTGGTGCTCGGTGGAGATAGGGGTGGCAAGGCGCAGGGCAACACCAATACTTAGGGTTCGATGATCCAGGCGGGTGCCCAAGGCGGAACTAGGGGCTGCCAACAGGAAGTCCCCGGCATGGGGCGCTTGCACAGCTAGAAGACTCGCTCTGTCCCTCCTGGAAGCTGCCTCCAGCAATGATGTGGCGATATTTTCCTCTATGGGGCTATCCCATTTGGACTGTTTGCAGTCATTTGGAAAAGTCGGTCGAGGGAGAGTTGACAAGAGTGTCCCACTGACCGGCTCCTTCTGCGAATTTGGGATAATGAATCCCAATGGAGCCTATTAGGTATTCCGGTAGTATTTCCTTAACTTTCCTCCACCACATCAAAAACTCTGCCCATTGTTTCTCGCCAGCGCCTGGGATCCAACCTAGGACCACAGGATCACAAGTCCATCGTGCTTTCGCTTGGCCGACCGGACTCCTAGCCTAATATTCTGTCACTTAGACAATAAAATGATGAGTAGAAATATTCACAATCATATAAAATACCCTAGCTCGCCTAGATCAAAAGAGGTAAAGGGAGTGACAATTATTTATCTTAATTCATTCCAACCACGCAGCCAACTCGTCCTCTGTTAGGGATGTTGAGGTTCCTGGTCCTGGCTTCTGGTCTCCTGATGAGCAGTTCCCGCACACAGGTTCCTCCGTCGTCCTCGTGGTAACGCTCCTCGCTCGTGCTCAATTCAACAGGTATTGCCTTCCTCCTCCTATTCTCCGGGGTACTGGAGACAGGTACCTCCGTCGTCGTCCTCACTCTCCACTGGCACTGTCGGCACCTCGCAGTCCAGCACAGCTTCCGCTCGCCTCACTGCTAGTAGACTTAGCCCGGTCGTAGCTTCTCGCTTGATGTGGAATACTGGTCCTCTGGGCGTCCCAGACGTCACTACGCCAACGTTCTCCTCTGCTGCTAGACTCTTGATAGAGCTCTTGGCTCTCTAATCCGGTCCGTCCTTGCTTCTGGGCACTCCACGGAAGTTGTATGGATTCTCAGACTGTCTGCAGAATCGATGTGAAGCTTAAATCTACTGGAAAGGGCTCTCTATATCTGGAGCTCACTCGAGCGTGTCCTCACTCTATGGCGGCTCGTGACGTACTCTTCCTGCCCAGGCGCCAGCCGCCCCGAGAGTCCTCCGCATTTAACCCCTCACCTTGTGACCCCCTACACACCTTCCCCCATCTCTCTCTTCCCCTCTTCTAACCCCAAAACCCATGCTCCATTCTCCTTTCAGCCATCTGCCCTCAATATCCCTGTCCCCACTAACCTCTCAACCTCTATCTGACTCTCAGTCTCACTATACTTCTCAACCCCATATTCCATTCAGACCCTCCCTAAATTTCAGATCCATTATGCCCTTCCTACCACCCTAAATGCTCAGACCCCCTTCACCTACCAGGCACTCCCAGGCGTCCCCTAGCCCCCACTGCCCCCATTTGCCCTCCATTTGCCCCCAGACCCCAGTGAGAGCGGGAACTCTGGCACCAGAGTTTCCAAGAAGAGTCTCAAGGTTGGTACACCAATGCTGAGGGGTATCCCAATAAGCAGACAGAGATAAAAGAAAGAGTTGTGAGTGCAGACCCAGACATAGTGGCAATAGTGGAAACTAAAATAAATGGCATGATCTTGGATGAAATCTTTCCAGAGGGTTACCAGGTAATAAGAAAAGAAAGGACACAGAGACAGGGAGGGGGAATGACACTCCTAATAAAGCAGAAATGGAAGTTTGATGAGCTGTAAAATCCGGGTACCAATGAAAGCACGGAGCTCCATACATGGAACTCTGACAGCAATGGATGGGTAGAAGATTGTAATCTTGATACTCTACAATCCCTCACCAAACAGTAGAAGGCCCAGGCAAGAGTACGAAGACAGCAACAAGGCATGTATAGATGAAATGCAGAAGGCAGCAACAATAGTGCTTAGAATGAAAGTGAAGCTGCTGGTCATGGGGGGACCTTAATCACAGAGTGATAGATTAGGAAACAAGGAATCCCCATGGTGGGGAGGAGGCCTGGGGAGCGAAGCTGGGAGACGTTATTGACAGGAATTTCCTAACACAGCATGTGAAGGAAGACACTAGGGAAAGAGGAGGTGATACACCCAGCTTATTGGACCTCATTTCACCCAGAATGTAGAAGACATCGAGCATTTGGAACATGAAATACCACTGGGAGTTAGTGACCATTGTGTCCTAGTCTTTGACTACATGATGAACTTAAAAATTGTGACCAAAAAACAAGAGGTCCGGGAAAGGAGACTTGATTACAGAAAAGGGGACTACAGAAGGCTGAAGAGAGATTTATTCAACAGTAAAAGGAAAAAAGCAGGAAGGAATATGTCATGTGAATCCCCTGCTTAGCAGTGAAACTGCCTTTCCCTTCACCTTCAATGCATCTGCACTGGAAGTATACATCTTCACCAGCACAGATGAGTCATCAGTCCTGCCACCTCTCCATACCCCCCAGGGCCTGGTACGACTCAGAGGCAAGCCGGGCGCCTTTGCTAACCCGTAGTTTGCTCCCACAAACTAGCAGTTAGCCACCTTCAGCTGGCAGTGGTGCAGCTCAACACAAAGGCACCGCAAGCCACAACGAGCAGTTTGCTAGTTGACTAGATGTCCACCTTGCGTTGACACCAGATGAGTCATCACCGCCGGACTATATAAGGACGCCGCCTCCCTGGAGAGCTATCCTCTTCCTTAGTGCTCTAGGATCACCTTCGTTGTCTCTCACCCGTCGTCCGCCTCCAGCCAACGTTGTGTGATTGATTGCCATGGTGGTATGGTAGCTGTCTTCAGTACACCAGTATATCTTTATGCTTTTATTCATTGCTTATAGTTTATTTTGTATTAAAGTCATTAACTTGTTAACCTTTGCATTACATGATAGCCAAGCATTTTCATGGGCATTTATGTTCATTAATATTTCAGTAGATTGTTTAATTATTATTTGATGATTTTTATTTGTTTCCACCTGCGACTTACACACTGCAAGGCCAATAGCAGCATTTTTTTATTACAACCGGGAGAGCCATACCATCTTGGTTCAGCATAGTTGCGATACCACAACCCGTCACAAATGCCCATGTTTAATAGACAGTGTCAGGAAGCAAAAGTGAGAAGCAGGAGGGAGTGGACGAAGTACAGAAGACAAAGAACAGAGGACAACAGGATTAGATTCAACAGAGCTAGGAACGATTACATACACATAAGACGAGTGTCGGAAAGAAATTATGAATATGATATTGCAATCAAAACAAAAAAGCAACCTAAATTACTACATAGCCATATAAGAAGGAACATGTCGGTAAATGACCAAGTGACAACACTGAGGAAAACAGAAGGGGCATATGCAGAAAATGATAAGGAAATCTGTGAGGTACTGAATGCAAGTTTCCATGCAGTGTTCACTACCGAGCATGAGCAGCTCCATTGTTAGAAGAGATTACCCAGATGAAGACTATCAGATATAGAGATGAAAGCAGAGGAGGTAATGAAACAGTTGACAACACTGAATGCAACTAAAGTGATTGGACCAGACAAAGTACCACCGTGGATACTAAAAGAAGCAGCGCAGGCTCTCAGCCTGCCTGTGGCAATGATCTTTAATGAGTTACTTATGTCGGGGGAATTGCCCAGTTGCTGGAAGGAGACAAATGTCGTACTGATTTTCTAGAAAGGCGATAGGGAGGAGGCACTTAACTACAGCACTTGTATCACTGACAAGCATCCCCTGCAAAATACTTGAAAGAATAGTTAGGCTAACGACTGAGTTGAACACCTGGAGAGACTTAGGTTTGTAATAACAAGACTCAACTGGGTTCTGGAAGGGAAATCTGCTAACAAAACCTTTAGAATTCTATATAAAATAACGACGGATAAGCAGGACAGAGAAGGCTGGGTCAGACTGCATATTTTCTGGACTGCCAAAAGCCTTTATACAGTATCCCACATGAGACTCTTTCAAACTCGAGAGGCAGGCGGGGTAGAGGGAAAGGCGCTAGCATGGGATAGGAACTACCTAACAGGAAGGGCCAAAGGTAAGTAAGGGGCGAGAAGTCGGACTGACGAACGAGTAACAAGGGAGTACCTACAAGGATCGAGTGCTGGGACCAATATCTTTTCTAATATATGTAATCGATAGTGTTTACAGGAGTGGAGAGTCCTACATGTTAGATGTTTGTGGATACGCAAAATTATGAGAAGATGTTGTGACAGATAGGATTGTAGGATCCTCCAAGAGGTCCTAACAGGTTGCAGAGATGGTCAGAGACAATGGCTACTGGAGTCTCAACACGAGTAAATGTAAAGTTATGGAAATGGACTAGTGATAGGAACAAAGGGCAGTACCACAATGAAGGGGAACAGCCTACCTGTAGACATTCGAGGAAGAGACCTGGGGTGGACGTAACACCTAATCTAACCCTGAAGCATCATATAAAGTAGGATAACGACAGCAGCGAACTCTACACTGCCAAAATTAGACATCATTCAGAAACCTAAGTGAGGAGCTATTTAGAGGCATTAGACTGCCTAACGTGAAGCCAGTTTTAGAGTATGCCACCTCATCATGGAGTCCCCACCTGAAGTAACACTATAAGAAACTGGAGAAGGTTCAGAGGTTTGGACAACGAGACTGTGTCCCAGAGTTACGAGGGATGGGAGAAGAGCGCTGAAGGAACTGAACCTTACGACACTAGAGAAAAGAAGGGAGAGGGGATATGATAGGACACGTATACAAATCACTCTAAGGGGATTGACAATTGGAAATATGATCGAAATGTTCACAACGTAATATACATAACAGGGGACATGGGTGGAAGCTGGAAACTCAGATGAGTCACAGAGATGTTAGGAAGTTTTCTTTTAGCGTGTAGTAGTAGTGGAAAATGGAATGCACTTGGAGGAACAGGTTGTGGAGCAAATACTATTAAATTTTGAAATTAGGATATGATAGGAAAATGAGGATCGGAGTCATTGCTGTAACAACGATGCTGAAAGGCGGATCCATGAGTCAATGCGCATCCTGCAAGACGAAATAGGTGAGTACAAATAGGTGAGTACACACACACACATACACACACACACACACACACACACACACACACACACACACACACACACACACACACACACACACACACACACACTCCATACACAGTTCAAGATGTAGATATGATAGATAGCCCAGTAGGCTCAGGAATACGTACCCTGTTGAGATTGACACAGTTGAGAGGCGGGACCAAAGAGCCAGAGCTCAACCCCCGCAAGCACAATTAGGTGAGTACAATTAGGTGAGTACACACACACACACACACACACACACACACACACAACACACAAACACATACACACACACACACACACACACGCACACTGATCTGGTAATGATCTTTAATGAGTCACTTATGTCGTGAGAATTGCCCAGTTGCTGGAAGAAGGCAAATGTACCGATTTTCAAGAAAGGCTATAGGGAAGAGGCACTTAACTATAGGCCTGTATCACTGATAAGCATTCCCTGTAAAATACTGGAAAGCATGATTAGGCTACGACTGGTTGCACACCTGGAGAACGTTAGGTTTATGAGCAAACGTTAACAAGGGTTCTGGAAAGGGAAATCGTGCCTAACGATCCTTTGGAATTCTATGATAAAATAACGAGGATAAGACAGGACAGAGATGGTTGGGCAGACTGCATATTTCGGACTGCCAAAATGCCTTTGATAACAGTACCGCACATGAGACCGCTGTTCAAACTCGAGAGGCAGGCGGGGGTGGGAGGAAAGGTCCTAGCAAGGATAAGGAACTACCTAACAGGAAGGAGCCAAAGAGTTACGGTAAGGGGCGAGAAGTCGGACTGGCGAACAGTAATGAGTGGATTGTTACAAACTGTTCATTAATGCTCGTGACCCGTACAGCAACAAACTATTGTAGTCTAGGGACATTTACCGATGCTTCAATCTCAAGGTGGGTCACCAGTATAATCACATGGTTTGTACAGGTAATAATTAAAATTAATCACCGTCTTAGGACTAAGAAATTACGCAATTAAAATTAAATATATAGTATAAATATACTTAAGTTAATTATCAATATTATAGGTAACTCAACAAATGGGAAATCACATGTAAATCAAAATAAATTATGTCTCCACAGACTACATATTACAACAGAACAAAATAGATGTAATGATACAGACTTTTACTCCTATGTGTGATCCTTCCGGTGTCCAAACAGTTACTGAATAATGTTCTCACGGCAGGACCCAATGTCCGCTTCTGCACAACATTTTAAGTGACAAGTTTTACTTAATATAAATCTTACTTACATGGAGCCATATAATGGGAATTACTTAACTAAATTAAGGGAAGATCAGATTTACATGTATAAACAGAAATAATGCAATTACTAATATAATAGATACATATTTATAAAATAAAAGAATGTGTTGTCAACTGCCAGCATGGCAGGAAATAATATCCCACAACTATTGCCGTCATTGTGGACAATAATAACGGTTTCCTGCAGTCTTGCCAATAAGTGATGAGCACAAAACTATAACTTTCTCACGTGAAGCTAACACACAAAAAAATATAATAACCGATTCCCACGGTTCAGTCCGCTCATGGATCACCAACACAATATAACATATCAGCACATACGAGTAATGATACAAGCATACAAGAACATACAAGTAATAATATAAGCATATAAGTAATAATATAATATACATACAATTAATGATATAATATATATGCCCATACAAGTAATGATGCATGGAAATAGTACTTATTTTATATTTATACGTATCCAATAAGGGTACGTAACATGGAGTACCACAAGGATCGGTGCTGGGATCAATTCAATTTTGTGTATGTTACGACATGTTTACAGGAGTAGAGTCGTAGATGTCGATGTTAGCGGATGACGCAAAGTTGAATGAGAAGAGTTGTGACAGATGAGGATTGCAGGATCCTCCATGAAAACCTGAACAGGTTTGCAGAGATGGTCAGAAAAATCAGGTAAATGGCTACTTGAGTTCAACACGAGTAAATGTAAAGTTATGGAAATGGGACTAGATGATAGGAAACCAAAGGGACAGCAGACAATGAAGGGGAATTGCCTATCTGTGACGACGCGAGAAAGGGACCTGGGCATGGACGTAACACCTGATCTATCTTCTGAAGCCATATAATAGGTTTACGACAGCAGCGTACTCTACACAATGGCTAAAGTTACAATATCATTCAGAAACCTAAATAAGGAGGCATTTAGGGCTCTTTACACAACCTACGTGAGGCCAGTCTTAGAGTATGCCCACTTCTTCATGGAGTCCCCATATAAAGAAGCATATAAGGAAACCTTAAAGGTTCAGAGGTTTGCAACGAGACTCGCCCCAGAGTTATGAGGCATGAGGTTTGAGGAGCGCCTGAAGGAACTGTGCCTTACGACACTAGAACGAAGAAGTGAGAGGGGTACATGATAGGAACGTATAAAATACTCAGGGGGGGGAGGATTGACAGAGTGGAAATAGACGAAATGTTCACATGGAATAGTAACAGAATGAGGATACATGGGTGGAAGATGGAAACTCAGATGAGTCACAGGGATGTTAGGTAGTTTTCTTTTAGTGTGAGAGTAGTTGGGAAAATGGAATGCACTTATGGAACGGGTTGTGGAAGCAAATACTATTCATAATTTTAAACCTAGGTATGATAGAGAAGTAGGTCCATATTCATTGCTGTAAACAACTGATGTTCGAAAGGGCGGAATCCAAGAGTCAATTCTGATCCTGTAGATACAAATAGGTGAGTACAAATAGGTGAGTACAAATAAGTGAGTACACACACACATATATCTATATATATATTATATATATATGTTATTAAATATGACCGAAAAAGTAAGATTAATAATTCTAACACGAATTTCTCAATTTTCCTTATGTTTGTTTTTACTGATGACGGTAAATTAAAAATCAATTCTCCAAAATTCATTCTTTATTTCTTAGTCTGACGCGACACTTGAGCGCGTTTCGTAAAACTTATTACATTTTCAAAGACTTTTAGTTACCAGGAGTTGGAGATCCTGTTGGACGACATATTTGACCTCGAAGCACAAAAGAAGGTCACCACCAAAGACACCTTACAAGCTGAAATTA
Organism: Procambarus virginalis; assembly: GCA_020271785.1. Lineage (NCBI taxonomy): Eukaryota > Metazoa > Arthropoda > Malacostraca > Decapoda > Cambaridae > Procambarus > Procambarus virginalis. Next base: position 46,749 of record WNGS01014576.1, read on the forward strand.
TCGCAGAAGGAGGAAAGAATCGAGGCAACTACAGAAGTACCATACTGACCCCCGAGCTCAAAGCGGCAGCCAAGAGCCTTCGTGAGAACAAGGAGATAGTTGTCAGGAGAGGCGACAAGTCGCCAATATACGTCATCCTTAAGAAAGACGAATATCTGGCGAAAATGAACCACATACTCTCTGACCAAACTAAATTCCAAAGGGTAACGAAGGACACTACAGCCGAATTGAAAACAAAGGTCAACAAGTTGATTGAAACTGTGAATGCCAAGAAATCCGGACTCCACCTGCCAAAGATTATTGGAGAATATAAACCTGGATATGCGTATGGAAACGTCAAGACGCATAAGCCTGGAAACCCACTTCGGCCAATTATCAGCCAGATACCCACACCCACGTACAGACTGGCGAAACGACTCAACGGCTTACTGACTCCTTATGTCCCGTGCAACTTCAGCCTGAAATCCCCGAAGGAATTTGTTGACTTACTGCGGGGAACACGGGCTACAGGGATAAGAGCATCGTTGGACGTAGAATCACTGTTCACCAACGTACCTGTGGATGAAACAATCGGGATGATAATGGACCGAGTGTATCGAGACCCGGCATGTACTCCCCTTGACATGCCAGAAAATATCCTGAGGAAACTACTCCAAGCTTGTACTAAGGAGGCACCCTTCTTGAGCCCGGATGGGCACATGTATAAGCAAGTAGATGGGGTCGCTATGGGTTCTCCCCTAGGCGTCCTGTTTGCAAACTTCTACATGGGTACTATTGAGGAAAAAGTCTTAGTCGACTTGAACTTGAAACCGGCCATATACTGCAGGTATGTTGACGACATTTTTACACAGGTACCTGATGTCAGACATCTGCAGGAGCTGAAAGAAGCGTTTGAGCAGAATTCTGTGTTACGTTTCACTTACGAGATGGAGAAGGATGGGAAGCTGCCCTTTCTAGATGTAACAGTCATGGAAAGGAGCGGAGGTTTCCACACTACAGTCTACACTAAGGAAACAAACATAGGAATGTGCCTAAATGCCAACAGTGACTGCCCAGATAGGTACAAGAGGAGTGTTGTTAACGCTTATGTCGACCGTGCTCTCAGCCACAGCTCAGAATGGAAGCAAGTCGACGAAGAACTCTGTAGAGTAAGGCAGGTCCTAGTCAACAACGGCTTCTCCAATGGTTTCATTGAAGACATCATAAGAAGGAAAGTGAAACGCCATGCAACCTCTGAAGATACAACTAACACAACACCTATACCCCCTATTAGACTATTTTACAGGAACTTCTTCTCCACAGCTCATAAAACGGAGGAAAGGGTCCTGAAAGATATTGTTAATAGAAACGTTATCCCTACAGACAAAAATCAGAAGATACAATTGACGATTTACTATAAAACCAAGAAAACTGCCAACCTACTCATGAGAAACTCTCCAGACACAAAGCAGAACGCTTTGAAAGAGACCAATGTCGTCTATGCCTTCAAATGCCCACTTGGGGACTGTAAGCCCCAAAGAACTCAATATATAGGCAAGACAACAACATCTCTTTCCAGGCGATTAACGATGCATAAGCAACAGGGCTCTATCAAGGAACATATAATCTCTTCCCACAACCAAACCATCACCAGAGAAATCTTAACAAACAACACAGAAATCATTGATAGATACAGCGACAACAGGCGGCTTGACATCTGCGAGGCACTACACATCAAGAAGTCAACACCAGCAATCAACAGCCAATTAACGCACTACTATATTCTACCCACTTCAAGACTCCGCTCCAATATAGAAACATCAAGAAATACGGGCCAATAGGCCTTCTGCAGTTACAGATCTATTCTTCCCTTATACCCATTGTTTCGTGTTCTGTGTTTGTTCTCACCTCACCCCAAACCATTGTAACATGTCACCTCACCCAAATGCAGGTATTTAAACTCTGTTCAGTTATAGTTGTTCTGTGTGTGTGTAACTAAAGTCTTTGAAAATGTAATAAGTTTTACGAAACGCGCTCAAGTGTCGCGTCAGACTAAGAAATAAAGAATGAATTTTGGAGAATTGATTTTTAATTTACCGTCATCAGTAAAAACAAACATAAGGAAAATTGAGAAAATTCGTGTTAGAATTATTAATCTTACTTTTTCGGTCATATTTAATAACATATGCCTACAGGAAAGACTGCTACCAAAATATACTAATATATATATATATATATTATATATATATATATATATATATATATATATATATATATATATATATATATATATATATATATATATATATATATATATATAGGGGTCCAAAACCCGGATTTCCCCGCACTTCGCCCTGATGGCATCACCATATACTCATGGAAGGAGGGTAGACAGTTGGTGTGGGACTACACATGTGTATCCACCCTGGCTGACACCTATGTACACTTCGGAGCTGATCAAGCAGGTGGGGCAGCCAACCACAGGGAAACAGCAAAATCTCTCAAATACAGGCGACTGGCAGGTCAATACCTCTTTGTTCCCATAGCGTCTGAGACGCATGGCCCCTGAGGCAAGAGTGCCTTGGGATTTCTCAAGGAATTGGGTTCCAAGCTCATTGACGTCACCAGAGACCCAAGGGCTTGCAGTTTTTTGTTTCAGCGCCTCAGTGTGGCGATCCAGAGGGGAAATGCTTGCTGCGTCCTCGGTTCCTGTCCGGAAGCGGAGGAGCTTCAAGAGATCCATAACCTTTAGGCATTTGTCTTGTATGTTTTGTAACCTTTAAATACACAATAAAGCAAAAGAAAAAAAAAAAGGAAGGGGGTGGTAGGAGAAAAGCACACAGAAACTGTATTGGAGGGGACCTACATTCCCTCCAATGCGTTATGTGTGATTTCCTCCGAGGCTATGGGTCCCCCTTCTTCCAGCCAGAGGTGGTACTCCCTTCCATATTTTATAAAAATATATATATATATATATATATATATATATATATATATATATATATATATATATATATATATATATATATATATATATATAGAAAATGCACACTTATATAACAATATAAAAATCAGTGTTCGAAGACCTCGTCCAGCTCTTTGGAGGTCGGGTGCGTACCCAAGATACAGCACGCATTTCCCCTCCGAACAGCGACACTCAGGTGCTAGAACATGAAATTGGCCGCTCTTGGGTCTCTAGTTTTCCCAATTTCCCAATGAGTTCCTTGCCCACCTCCTTCAGGAACTTAACTGCACATTTACCCATGGCGCCCAGAGTCTCAGAGCCTATCAGCACGAACCTGTAACAACGTTCTTGGTCCCCTTCCCCGCCTCCCTCAGCTGTGCTGTAAGATAGATAGGTATCAGCCAATGTAGATGCACACATGTAGTCCCATACGACCTGTTTACCTTCCCTCCATGGCTGCAGGGTGACTCCATCTGGGCGTTTTTGGCTGTTGTCAGGTCTGCACAACTGGGGTTCCCTTTGTGCTGGACACCCAGCTGTAGCCAAACTTCTTTTGATGATATCATTGACTTCTTCATATCTGGCAATCTTTCCCTGTGTCTTACGGCAGATGAGACCATGGATGGCGTATTGGTCTGCCTGTGCATGGCGTCAAATACACTGGTGCTCGGTGGAGATAGGGGTGGCAAGGCGCAGGGCAACACCAATACTTAGGGTTCGATGATCCAGGCGGGTGCCCAAGGCGGAACTAGGGGCTGCCAACAGGAAGTCCCCGGCATGGGGCGCTTGCACAGCTAGAAGACTCGCTCTGTCCCTCCTGGAAGCTGCCTCCAGCAATGATGTGGCGATATTTTCCACTATGGGGCTATCCCATTTGGACTGTTTGCAGTCATTTGGAAAAGTCGGTCGAGGGAGAGTTGACAAGAGTGTCCCACTGACCGGCTCCTTCTGCGAATTTGGGATAATGAATCCCAATGGAGCCTATTAGGTATTCCGGTAGTATTTCCTTAACTTTCCTCCACCACATCAAAAACTCTGCCCATTGTTTCTCGCCAGCGCCTGGGATCCAACCTAGGACCACAGGATCACAAGTCCATCGTGCTGTTCGCTTGGCCGACCGGCTCCTAGCCTAATATTCTGTCACTTAGACAATAAAATGATGAGTAGAAAAGTTCACAACATATAAAATACCCTAGCTCGCCTAGATCAAAAGAGGTAAAGGGAGTGACAATTATTTATCTTAATTCATTCCAACCACGCAGCCAACTCGTCCTCTGTTAGGGATGTTGAGGTTCCTGGTCCTGGCTTCTGGTCTCCTGATGAACAGTTCCCACACACAGGTTCCTCCGTCGTCCTCGTGGTAACGCATCTTCGCCGTGCTCTAACTCAACAGGTACTGCCTTCCTCCTCCTATTCTCCGGGGTACTGGAGACAGGTACCTCCGTCGTCGTCCTCACTCTCACTGGCACTGTCGGCACCTCGCAGTCCAGCACAGCTTCCGCTCGCCTCACTGCTAGTAGACTTAGCCCGGTTGTTGCTTCTCGCTTGATGTGGAATACTGGTCCTCTGGGCGTCCCAGACGTCACCAGCGCAACGTTTCCTCTGCTGCAGACTCTTGATAGAGCTCTTGGCTCTCTAATCCGGTCCGTCCTTGCTTCTGGGCACTCCACGGAAGTTGTATGGATTCTCAGACTGTCTGCAGAATCGATGTGAAGCTTAAATCTACTGGAAAGGGCTCTCTAGATCTGGAGCTCACTCGAGCGTGTCCTCACTCTATGGCGGCTCGTGACGTACTCTTCCTGCCCAGGCGCCAGCCGCCCCGAGAGTCCTCCGCATTTAACCCCCTCACCTTGTGACCCCCTAACACCTTCCCCCATCTCTCTCTTCCCCTCTTCTACCCCAAAACCCCATGCTCCATTCTCCTTTCAGCCATCTGCCCTCAATATCCCTGTCCCCACTAACCTCTCAACCTCTATCTGACTCTCAGTCTCACTATACTTCTCAACCCCATATTCCATTCAGACCCTCCCTAAATTTCAGATCCATTATGCCCTTCCTACCACCCTAAATGCTCAGACCCCCTTCACCTACCAGGCACTCCCAGGCGTCCCCTAGCCCCCACTGCCCCCATTTGCCCTCCATTTGCCCCCAGACCCCAGTGAGAGCGGGAACTCTGGCACCAGAGTTTCCAAGAAGAGTCTCAAGGTTTGGTACACCAATGCTGATGGGGTATCCAATGAAGCAGAAGAGATAAAAGAAAGAGTCAGTGAGGCAGACCCAGACATAGTGGCAATAGTGGAAACTAAAATAAATGGCATGATCTTGGATGAAATCTTTCCAGAGGGTTACCAGGTAATAAGAAAAGAAAGGACACAGAGACAGGGAGGGGGAATGACACTCCTAATAAAGCAGAAATGGAAGTTTGATGAGCTGTAAAATCCGGGTACCAATGAAAGCACGAGCTCCATACATGGAACTCTGACAGTGGATGGGAAGAAGATTGTAATCTTGATACTCTACAATCCCTCACCAAACAGTAGAAGGCCCAGGCAAGAGTATGAGGACAGCAACAAGGCATGTATAGATGAAATGCAGAGGGCAGCAACAATAGTGCTTAGAATGAAAGTGAAGCTGCTGGTCATGGGGGACCTTAATCACAGAGTGATAGATTAGGAAACAAGGAATCCCCATGGTGGGGAGGAGGCCTGGGGAGCGAAGCTGGTAGATGTTATTGACAGGAATTTCCTAACACAGCATGTGAAGGAAGACACTAGGGAAAGAGGAGGTGATACACCCAGCTTATTGGACCTCATTTTCACCCAGAATGTAGAAGACATCGAGCATTTGGAACATGAAATACCACTGGGAGTTAGTGACCATTGTGTCCTAGTCTTTGACTACATGATGGAACTTAAAAATTGTGACCAAAAAACAAGAGGTCCGGGAAAGGAGACTTGATTACAGAAAAGGGGACTACAGAAGGCTGAAGAGAGATTTATTCCAACAGTAAAGGAAAAAAGCAGGAAGGAATATGTCATGTGAATCCCCTGCTTAGCAGTGAAACTGCCTTTCCCTTCACCTTCAATGACTCTGCACTGGAAGTATACATCTTCACCAGCCCAGATGAGTCATCAGTCCTGCCACCTCTCCATACCCCCCAGGGCCTGGCACGGCCTGGTACGACTCAGAGGCAAGCCGGGCGCCTTTGCTAACCCGTAGTTTGCTCCCACAAACTAGCAGTTAGCCACCTTCAGCTGGCAGTGGTGCAGCTCAACACAAAGGCACCGCCAGCCACAACGAGCAGTTTGCTAGTTGACCAGATGTCCACTTCGTGTTGACGCTGGATGAGTCATCACCGCCGGACTATATAAAGGACGCCGCCTCCCTGGAGAGCTAGTCTCTCCCTTAGTGCTCTAGGATCACCTTCGTTGTCTCTCACCCGTCGTCCGCCTCCAGCCAACGTTGTGTGATTGATGCCATGGTGGTATGGTAGCTGTCTTCAGTACACCAGTATATCTTTATGCTTTTATTCATTGCTTATAGTTTATTCTTGTATTAAAGTCATTAACTTGTTCACCTTTGCATTACATGATAGCCAAGCATTTTCATGGGCATTTATGTTCATTAATATTTCAGTAGATTGTTTAATCATTTATTTGATGATTTTTATTTGTTTCCACCTGCGACTTACACACTGCAAGGCCAATAGCAGCATTTTTTTATTACAACCGGGAGAGCCATACCATCTTGGTTCAGCATAGTTGCGATACCACAACCCGTCACAAATGCCCATTGTTTAATAGACAGTGTCAGGAAGCAAAAGTGAGAAGCAGGAGGGAGTGGACGAAGTACAGAAGACAAAGAACAGAGGACAACAGGATTAGATGCAACAGAGCTAGGAACGATTACATACACATAAGACGAGTGTCGGAAAGAAATTATGAATATGATATTGCAATCAAAACAAAAAAGCAACCTAAATTACTACATAGCCATATAAGAAGGAACATGTCGGTAAATGACCAAGTGACAACACTGAGGAAAACAGAAGGGGCATATGCAGAAAATGATAAGGAAATCTGCGAGGTACTGAATGCAAGTTTCCATGCAGTGTTCACTACCGAGCATGAGCAGCTCCCATTGTTAGAAGAGATTACCCAGATGAAAGACTATCAGATATAGAGGTGACAGCAGAGGAGGTAATGAAACAGTTGACAACACTGAATGCAACTAAAGTGATTGGACCAGACAAAGTACCACCGTGGATACTAAAAGAAGCAGCGCAGGCTCTCAGCCTGCCTGTGGCAATGATCTTTAATGAGTTACTTATGTCGGGGGAATTGCCCAGTTGCTGGAAGGAGACAAATGTCGTACTGATTTTCTAGAAAGGCGATAGGGAGGAGGCACTTAACTACAGACTTGTATCACTGACAAGCATCCCCTGCAAAATACTTGAAAGAATAGTTAGGCTAAGACTTGATGAACACCTGGAGAGCATTGGTTTGTAAACAAGCACCAACTTGGTTTCTGGACAGGGAAATCATGCCTAACAAACCTTTTAGAATTCTATGATAAAGTAACAACGATAAGGCAGGACAGAGAAGGCTGGGTAGACTGCATATTTTTTGACTGCCAAAAGGCCTTTGATACAGTACCACACATGAGACTGCTATCCAAACTTGAGAGGCAGGCAGGAGTAAGCAGAAAGGCCCTAGCATGGGTAGGGAACTACCTAACAGGAAGGTGCCAAAGGGTAATGGTAAGGGGCGAGAAGTCAGACTGACGAACGGTAACGAGTGGAGTACCTCAAGGATCGATGCTGGGACCAATCATCTTTCTAATTTACGTGAATGATATGTTTACAGGAGTGGAATCCTACATGTTAATGTTTGTGGATAACGCAAAATTAATGAGAAGAGTTGTGACAGATTAGGATTGTAGGATCCTCCAAGAGGTCTTAAACAGGTTGCAGAGATGGTCAGGACAATGGCTACTGGAGTTCAACACGAGTAAATGTAAAGTTATGGAAATGGGATCAGATGATAGGCGAACAAAGGGTCAGTACACAATGAAGGGGAACTGCCTACCTGTAACGATGCGAGAAAGAGACCTGGGAGTGGACATAACACCTAATCTAACACCTGAGGCATATATAAATAGGATAACGACAGCAGCGAACTCTACACTGGCGAAAATTTGAGCTTCATTCAGAAACCTAAGTGAGGAGACTTTTAGAGCGCTTTAGACTGCCTACGTGATACCAGTCTTAGAGTATGCCGTGCCATCATGGAGTCCCCACCTGAAGAAACACATACAGAAACTGGAGAAGGTTCAGAGGTTTGTGACGAAGGCTTGTACCAGAATTACGAGGGATGGGATATGAAGAGCGTCTGAAGGAACTGAACCTTACGACACTAGAGAAAAGAAGGGAGAGAGGAAATATGATAGGGACATATAAAATACTCAGGGGAATTGACAAATTGGAAATAGATGAAATGTTCACACGTAATAATAACATAACTAGGGGACATGGGTGGAAACTGGAAACTCAGATGAGTCTTAGCGATGTTAGGAAGTTTTCTTTTAGCGTGAGAGTAGTGGAAAAATGGAATGCACTTGGGGAACAGGTTGTGGATGCAAACTCTATTCAGAATTTTAAAATTAGGTATGATAGGAAAATGGGACAGGAGTCATTGCTGTAAACAACCGATGGCTGGAAAGGCTGGATCCAAGAGTCAATGCTCAATCCTGCAAGCACAAATAGGTGAGTACACACGATACACCACACACCTACAACACACCACACACCACACACACACACACACAACACACACACCACACACACACAACACACACACACACACACCCACACACACCACACACACACCAACCCACACACACACACACACACACACACCCACACACACACACACACACACAAACACATACCCACACACACAACACACACACAGAATGGTCGAACAAATGGCTGTTAGAGTTTAACCCAAGCAAAGTGTAAGTATGAAGATAGGGGTAGGAAGCAGGAGACCAGATACAAGGTATCATTTGGGAGATGAAATACTTCAAGAGTCAGAGAGAGAGAAAGACCTGGGGGTTGATATCACGCCAGACCTGTCCCCTGAAGCTCATATCAAGAGGATAACATCAGCAGCATATGCCAGGTTGGCTAACATAAGAACGGCCTTTAGAAACTGTGTGGAATCTTTCAGAACATTATATACCACATATGTCAGACCAATCCCTGGAGTATGCGGCTCCAGCATGGAGTCCCTATCTAGTCAAGCATAAGACTAAACTGGAAAAGGTTCAAAGGTTTGCCACCAGACTAGTACCCGAGCTGAGAGGTATGAGCTACGAGGAGCGACTGCAGGAATTAAACCTCACTTCGTTGGAAGACAGAAGAGTTAGGTGGGACATGATCACCACATTCAAGATTCTCAGGGGAATCGACAGGGTTGATAAAGACGGCTGTTTAACACAAGGGGCACACACACTAGGGGACACAGGTGGAAACTGAGTGCCCAAATGAGCCACAGAGATATTAGAAAGAACTTTTTTAGTGTCAGAGTGGTTGACAAATGGAATGCATTAGGAGCGATGTGGGAGGCTGACTCCATACACAGTTTCAAGTGTAGATATGATAGAGCCCATTAGGCTCAGGAAACTGTACACCTGTTGATTGACGGTTGAGAGGCGGGACCAAAGAGCAGAGCTCAACCCCCGCAAGCACAACTAGGTGAGTACAACTAGGTGATACACACACGCACACTGATCTGGTAATAGTAATTGCTCTTTAAGTGAAGAGGCAACTATGTCGGAGAATTGCCAGTTGCTGGAAGAAGGCAAACTGACGGATTTTCAAGAAAGGGCTATAGGAAGAGGCACTTCT
>WNGS01014576.1:57602-76748 GCA_020271785.1 Procambarus virginalis
GCTCATTGACCTCTTGATCCCGCCTGCGGGTGGTGGTTTGTGTTGTTTTGCTTTGTATTCACTCGAGTTTTTTTACGGGGTTTGAGCTTTTTGCTCTTTCGTCCCGCCTCTTCACTGTCAAGCAACTGGTTTTACACTAAATACACTACCTACTTTTTTTTCGTTTGCGTGGTGGCGTGTTGGCTGGTCAGCTCCAACAACAACACATCACCATCACCCCGGAAGCTGCCCGTGCAGCGGACTTACACCTCCCTCAGGAACATATTGACTGTGCGAGGACAGGGGCATGTCGGGGAATATTGAAATCGGTTCCACCTTTTGTCGCCGGGTGCGGGAAATCGGGGGGGGGAACCCGCGCCACCAAGAATCTACAATTGGCACGCACCAATATTCCACTCAGCTGTACTACTCAGGGCAACCTGGGGTCGGGGTGTGCTGGGGTGGGATTTGTGTCGTACTGCTAGAACGTGCGTGCAGTCGGCGCCCGTGCAGAGAGAGACCCCGTGAGTGCTGGGAGAGCGGCTCCGGTGTGGGTGTGTGTGTACTTCACTTTAGGTTGTACGCACGCTATGGGGTAATCTACTATCAAGCACTGACTCTTGAATTCCTGCCTTTCAACATCGTTGTGTACAGCAATGATATGGACCTACTTCCTGATCATACCTAGTCTTAAAATAATGAATAGTATTGCTTCCACAACCAGTTCCATAAGTGCATTCCATTTTCCCCACTCCTCTCACAATACAAGAAAACTACCTACCATCCCGGTGACTCTCTGGAGTTATCCAGCTTCCCACCCAGGATATCCTCATTCGTTCATCGGATTCCCAGGTGAACCTTGTCGTGATCTCCAAAATGTCACCACACCGGGGAAGAGAATCCTCACTCCTAGCATCAACCGGGAGTATTCTGTACACGGGGCCGATCCTAGTCCCCCGCTCACGTGTTCGGTTCAGAGGTCGTTAGGCACGTTCCTTTCAGGAGATCCTAAGCCGGAAGGAATCAGAACTAAGAGGGAAAGGACGAGCGGAAAAACATCTGAAAGTTCACAGTTCCTATTGCGTCTTTACGGGACTCCGATGAAAAGTGGCATACGTGAGATGGCCTCACTAGGCAGTGAGTACAAAGACCTACAATGCCTCCTTTAAGGTGGGGTCGGAATGAAAATGTAACCGCTGCGGCCCTCGTGGAAACGTAGCTCCTGTCGGCGGGCGGGAACCTATTTGATGGATCGCGGCAAATATAGCGATCAGGTGTTAAGTTCCATGGCGGTCCCAAGGCGCTTCGCGTCCTGCTCTCGTCCACAGATAGGCCAAGCCCCGCTTCTGGCCTAATGTCCCTGCGAGCTCTCCTACATCAGCAGGCCCTTTCCATAACTGTTCAGATGTAATCGGGGAACAGCCATACCATTTATCGGTCCATCTCCTGAAAACCATTCAAGGTTTTTCATGGACTGACGGCAACATCCTAGCAGCTGTCACAACACTCTTCTCATTCTAACCTGTGGCGAGCTTATCCCTAACGCAACAACCTACGTCACACCACCTCGCGGCTATCACAAGGTTCGTTACTCATACACAAAAGAGAAGTGTCCCCAGCCTCACGGGGGATCGTTGTACTCCATGAGTCCGTAACCCCTTATTGGATACGTATAAAAATAGAAATTTAATGAAGCATTTCCATGCATCATACTTGGATGTGCATATAGTTATAGCAGTAATTGTATGTTATATTATATTAGTAACTTATATGCTTATATCACTTACGTGTATGTTCCTCTCGCTATGCTTGTTCAGTACTCGTATGTCTGAGATGTTAATAATTGTACTTGGTGAGCATGAGCGCTCCTGGGCGAACCGGGAGGGAAGCCGTGAGAAGGGGTCAGACGGGCAGAGCTGGGGAGCTGCACTGAGAGGCGAGAGGCATCGTGTGCGGATCATGTTGGCAGGGGGGGAAGGGAGGGGGGGAGACGCCGCGAAACCGTTATAGGGTCCACAGGAGCATAGTGGGGGGGGAACTAGTATTGCCGGCCATGTTCAGGTGACACACAGCGGTCAAGTGATAATAGGGATTATATATAGCAATGCAGTAGTTCTGGTTAGAGACATGTAATCGGATATTCTTCCCCCTAATTGTTCGGACGGGAACGAGTGAAATCGGGTGGTCGCATTGCTGCCAATACTACAGGGTCAGGGCTAGGGAGCCACATAATAGATAGATAAAAAAAAAAAAGAAAAAAACAGAATAAAAAAAAATACTGCGTGCATTGGGTAATCGGGGGGAAGGTTGGAAAAACGAAAAGCAATAATAAAAAATATGAATTATTAATACCAAGAAACAAAAAAACACAAAATTAAAACAAAAACCCCCAAAAAAGAAAACAAAAACAAAAAATATAACAAACAAAAATCATGAAAATAGAGTACGCTTTAATGTTGGGGCAGAGGAATTGATATACAAAAGTAATCAAATTGAAGCTTGAATATATCACTAACGATGAACCTCTATTTGACCACACGGGTGAAGTAAACAACCACTGAGGAGTCGGAAAAATATGGCTGCGAGCACTTCCATACTTCACACTTCATGAGGTAGTTTTACTTACTTGGCTGCTACTATCAATTCTCCTTTCCCCAATTACACTAATCGATGTTCATTGTTTATAGTGTTTAATTATTTTTGTAGCCACAAGGAAGACAAGACGTTGGCCTATGGGGGGGCAATTGGGAGGTTTAGGAGGGTGTCGATGAAAGCCAGAGTGGCACTTATAGCTTAGACTTTACATTAAGTTCTATGTCCAAGATTCAACCTCTGTGCTTTCACGTAATGATTGACCAATATCACGCAGGCTTTCGATGTTTGGTCCTCTGTTCGTGGGGGTCACGGTTTATCGGGGGGAGAGAGATGAGGGGGGGCAAAAGAACGGGGTGCCCGGTCTTATGCTTCAAGACTGCCGACCACCATTGCCCACCTCGTGACTTCGTCACATATACAAATATAGGGCTGCCTGTCCAGGAGGGAGTGTGGGGTGGGCGGACAACATGAGCGGGATCGGGCCGCAAGCCTCCTAGCTGAGTGGCCGTTGAAGGGTGTCGTCGCGTTCGACCCTCCCGGTCCGGGGGTCGCAGTGGGGGGTGAAGGAGGTGAGTCTGGTACGGGTGGCATACATCTCAAGTTGGAGCCACGACAAAGATATAGTATTATCGGGATCGAGAACAAACAAATTCAGGCGGGATTCGCAGAAATAGCAGGCTATAAATCGCGGACTAAGAGATTGTATCGGTCACACTCGCCCCCGGAAGTCCTGACGTCTTTTCCGGGTGCAATTCAAGACCCACGGAGCAGAGTGGGAGGTAAGATGCTCCCCTACCTCATCACCTGGAGGGCATCAGCGATGATCTTATTATCAATGCTCCCACTTTTGAGGTAGCAGATGCCTTAATTGAGTCCTTAAGTATATTAAAGACCATCGCTCAGCGCTTGGTTTACTCAAATGGGCGTGATGCTAAAATACTCAGAGTGGGGTTCTTAGGCGACGACATAGATGGTAGGGACTAACCAGTGCAGATAGGTGAAAGTGGGTAAAAAAAACTGTCACAGCAGGACGAGGTACATGATTCTTCCTTATCGATAGTACCTTGTTAGTTCTTCTGATCGGAGAGCCTTCAACGTGCAATCTGGTAGGAGCGGACAGGTGAGAATCTCCTACGCCTCCCTACTGCAGCTGCATTAACACACTTACCGATGCTCTGTACCACTGTGGGCACGCATGGGATGGCCACCGCATTGTAGTCTGGTGAGTCGAAATGGGAGGATAGACACGGATGGATTGTGAGGGATTTGTTCGATGGCAACGGTTTGCTCCCTGGACCAATTATATCGTTGCTTGGACTGGCTTTTCAGGTGATTAATGGGTTGCAACAGTGCTAAAAATCCTCACAAACCTACGGTAACAGGAGGCAAGACCAAGGACTGCGGCGCAGGAGCTTCTTCCGTGTCTATGTAGGCTTGGATACCATGTTGGGACTTGCTTGAATGTGAACTGGTTAACGGAGCCATTGCCACTCCCTATTCCATAACCACAGGTACCACAATTACCTTCGCGAAGTGGGACTCTTTGCCAAATTCGTAGGCTCCGCTTTCCAGGATGCTCGGGTGAGAACATTCGTTGTCAGCGCGCAGGGTTCGCTCCAGGTTGTATGGATACCTAACCTACTGTCGTCCAAGACTTGGGGCAGAGGTGCGCTTTTTCCAAGCCCTGGATGCCGCGGTTCGCCAGCTCTCTTTTGAAAGTGTGCTGGGCAGGGAAGATCCAAAGGGAAGGCGAGTGGTGTACCTTGTAAGACAAACTGGGGTTTAGCTACAGCGAGACGATTACTCTAGCGCGCTCCTTAATACCTCACACCGTGGGTAGTATCCCTGCATAAGTCTACCTAACCCTTAGCACATGGAGCGCGTCTATGACCAACTGGCATCCAAAATTGCGTCTACTCGGGTTATTGGTAGCTCCTTTCACTGTGATCCTGGTTCAAACAGTCACCTTATATGCACGTACAACGACGGATCTTTTGCCGTGAGGTTTCGGGTAACCGAGATCGTGCATGGGCCTCGGGGACTCACAGGGGTAGCCGCAGTCCCATGGTCCCCTCAAGAGATACTGTACCTGCTCCGCATGAGACTTCCCGTTCTGTGCTCCTGTCTGCATGCGGTAAATGTTGGTCGACATCGCTGGGTGTCCAGTAGGAATTTGATGTCATCCTCATTTACGAGTACACTCTTGCGGGGGTCCATCTCGAAACAACTCGTGGAGCAATTCTTTCTGACGTATTTGCTATTAGTCGAGCCCCTATCGACTTCCCTCTGAAAAGGATTTCTTGACAAGGTGAGCTAAGAGGGTCCGACCGAGTTAGAGAGCGCTGTCTCAGTGTCAGTGCTCTCGGAAGGAGAAGCAGGGAAGGTCTCACTGTGGCTGTATGGACCTGTAAATGAGGTGAAATTGTTAACACAGTGGGAGGAACCCATGGTAGGGCTTGAGTAAATTAATGTGGCACAGCTGGGTCTTCCGCCGCCTATCGGGTGTCTCGAGAACGTAGTTGAAGTTGTTCCGGCACTCCTTAACACGGTAGGGTCCTGAGAACCTGTTCTGTAAAGGAGAACCTGGGATAGGGAAATAGGCAAGCACTAAGTCTCCTGGTGTAAACTTCCTTACTTTACAGTGCGGTCGTAACGAGTCTTCATCCTCTCCTGGGCTTTCTGTAGGTTGTTGCTGGCAAAGGAATGGACCCTCTCTAGAATGTGTCGGAGATTTGGAAGATACTGGGGCACACTCTGATGCTCACTGAAGGTGTCATCACGTAGAGAATCCTTGAAAGCCTTGAGAGGTGTACGGCACTTACGTCCGTAGAGCATCTCATAAGGAGATACTCCTAGTGACTCGTTGGGAAGACTTCTGAAAATACACAAAATGAGATCAATTTGCCTATCCCAATCCTTTGCCTATCCAATCCTTAAAAAATTCGGAATTTTTTTAAGAGTGCCTTGATGGTTTGATGACTACGCTCGAGAGAACCCTGTGAAGCAGGATGATAGGGGCTGGACAGTACCTGTTTGATGTTGAACTCCTCCAGAGTCCGTTTGAAGAGATCACTGGTGAAGTTGGTACCACAGTCGCTCTGAATCTCCCTCGGAAATCCATACTGGGTGAAGATTTTCAGTAGATTCTTCACCACTGTAGCAGCTGTAATATTTTTTACTGGAACTGCTATCGGAAATCTGGTGGTAGGACACAGGATGGTTAAGATATATGAGTTGCCTGCACTGGTCCGAGGCAAAGGACCAACGCAGTCGATAATGAGCTTGTGGAACGGTTCCTCAGGCACCTGGATGGGTATCAGGGGTGCTCTGGGAATGGAAACGTTCGGTTTCCCGGCTAACTGACACACGTGGCATAATTTGACATGAGATTTGACGTCGTTTACCATACCTGGCCAGTAGTAGTCTTGTCGAATTCCATGGTAAGTCTTGTTGAACCCATAGTGTGACAAAGCGCCGTGGGCCAGGTGTAGAATCGTGGGCCGCAGGCTGGTGGGAATCACTAGTTGTTCAACATTTGCCCAATCGTCCTCGTCCTTCAGTTTACTGGGTCTATACCTGCGATAGAGTATTTCGTTCTCCATAAAGAACCCAGGAACACTGTCGGATTGGGTTTCAGCCTGAAAGAATAATGGTGTCAATGTAAGATCATCTCTCTGTAACTTACGGAACTCCACCGCGGTCAGGTTAGGGGGTAGTTTCGAAGGGTCCTGAGGGACAGCGGTAGCAGTAGAGTCGGCTGGCTGTGGACGTGCAGCTTGAGCACGGGTGGTCACCATAACAGGAGGAGAACCTTCATCACTCTCTTGAACCTTTACTGGGAAATGTTCAAAAATCGGGTTATCCACCACAGAGTTGCTTACCTTGGATATGTCCTTGATGATCAGGTTGTTTGGTTGTTGGTCTTCTGCCAAGTCGTTGCCCAGGAGAAGTTGCACTCCAGGCATGGGAAAAGGCTTTTCCCTGACGGCGACTTGGACTTCACCGGTCACGAAGGGACAATCCAGGTAAACTCGGGCAAGTGGATAAGGAGTTGTAGCAGTAAGGTCAGTGATGAACACAGTCTCTCCTGTGTAGGCGACGTTGGGCACAGCCGATTTCAAAACGATCGATTGTAGAGCCGCTGTGTCCCTTAGGATCTTAAGTCCGAAACGTCCCTCTGAATCTGAACCGTGGGTAGAGATAGTTCCTGGATAGAGATGCTTGGTAAAGAGAGAGAGATCATTAGCATGAACACCAACATTCATTACAGGCTTACCGGACTTAGGGTGAGTAGTTTTAGACTTAGGGGGTTCGACGTTACCTTTAGATTGGGACTTACCACATTTGTCAATGGTGTGTCCATATAATCGACAATACCTGCAGTACAGTTGAGAGGTACCTTGATCTGGGCTCGCTTTCTCGTAACTGTACCAAGACTTCTTGCTGGTAGGATCTGGAGTCAGCCGGTGGATGAGGCTGTAAGTGTCAGCTGACTTCGCACACTTCACTAATTCCGTCTCTTCCTTGTCTGCTAAGTATAGGCGGACAGGAGGAGGTACACGTCTCAAAAATTCTTCAACCAGTATGAGGTTGACAAGTTCTGAAAAAGTAGAGACATGTGCTGCCTCCAGCCATTTCATGAAATATCTTTGTTTGGTGTTAGCAAATTCTAAGAAGGTGGTGGTACTTGCCTTGACGTAGTCACGAAACTTTCGTCGATAGCTTTCGGTGGAGAGAAGGTAGGCGTCCAACACAGCTTGTTTCAGGGTGGTGTAGTCGTTTTCCGAAGCCAAAGTGCTGAGTGTGACTGCTGCTCTACCTGTTAAATGTACTCTGAGAAGGGTAGCCCATTGGTCGTCAGGCCAATTAAGTTGAACAGCAAGGGTCTCAAAAGTGGTAAAGAACACATCAACCTCCGTTTCGAGGAACGGGGGCATTAACTTACTTGCATGGGAGATATTGAAACTGGGAGGAAGACTAGCTGCCGCTTGTTGGAGTTGAGCTTGGTGTGCAGCGTCCCTCGTGAGTTCTCGGTCACGACAGTTTAGAGCTGCTTCTGCCTGTCGTTGGTCGTGTTCGCGTTGTATCTCGAGTCGCTGTTTGTATAAGGCCAACTCACGTTCTTGCTGTCCTTTGAGGAGTAGGGCCTCCCTCTCACTTTCTTCCTTCTTCAGGGCAGCTTCACGCTCTCTGATTGCAGCTTCACGCGTTTGTTCTTCTTTTCTGAGGGCAGCTTCACGCTCTCTGATTGCAGCTTCACGCTCTCTGCTTGCAGCTGCTTCTTGTTGTTGCTGTAGCTCGATCTTGGCAAGTTCCAATTTGAGCTTTATCGCTCTCAAGTCATCTTTATCTGAAATAATGTGCTGTTCATGGGTAGAAGAATCTATAATATCTTCCTCAGCAAGGTGATCCAGTATCATATTATTAATGGCAAATTTGTTGGCTCCAACAGGAACTTCTAAGTGATACTCATGTGCAAGAGTTAACAAATCGACCCTCTTAGCGTGACGTAAGGTCCCTATTTCACTTTCGGGATCTGCTTTGAAAACTTGTAAGCGGAACATGGTGAAAATATAGCAAAACAAAGGATACGAATATAGTGAGAATATGGCGAGTGTCAAAAACAGGAAACGTGGCAACTGATACCTATCCTGTGGGGAATTATTAATAATTAAAGTAAATTCAATATGTAAAAAAAAATATGAATGCTGGAATATATGCACTAACTATGAACCTCTATTTGACCACACGGAGTGAGTCACTTAGGAGTTCACACCTTGCGAGCACACAATATTCCAGCATTCATATTTTACTTACTTTTGTATATCAATTCTCCTCCCCATTAACGTAATCTATTTTCATGTTTATATTGTTTATTATTTTTGCCAGTAAGCCAAGATTTTTCCTTTGTTTCAATTTGTGTTTTTTTTATTGTTATTAAAATCCATATTTTTTATTATTGCTTTTAGTCTTTCCAACCTTACCACAGATTACCAAATCACGCAGTCATTCTTTTTTTCTCTTTTTTTTTCCTTTTCTTTTTTTTATATATTATATGTGGCCCAGCACTGACACCTGCTAGTTGGAAGACTGCCGACCACCATTTCCAACTCGTTACCGTCACATATAAATGGGGGCCTGTCCGGGAGTGGAGTGTTGGTTGGCGGCCAATGAGGAAGCTGGATGGTCGCAAGCCGCTAGTTAGGCCGTTGAAGGGTTCGGCGCGTCGACCAGGTGCAGCAGTGGGGGGGGAAGGAGGGAGTTGCTGGTACGTGTGGCTATCATATGCGTTTAGCCACTACAAAACGTATCTTGTATCTTGATGAGGACAGGCGTGATTCGCAGAAATAGCAGGCTAAATCTCTGATAAGAGATTATCGTCACAATTTAGTTAAGTAATTCCCATTATATGGCTCCATGTAAGTAAGATTTATATTAAGTAAAACTTGTCACTTAAAATGTTGTGCAGAAGCGACATTGGGTCCTGCCATGAGAACATTATTCAGTAACTGTTTGGACACCGGAAGGATCACATATAGGAGTAAAAGTCTGTATCATTACATCTATTTTGTTCTGTTGTAATATGTTAGTCTGTGGAGACATAATTTTATTTTGATTTACATGTGATTTCCCATTTGTTGAGTTACCTATAATATTGATAATTAAATTTATATTATTATATTTTATATTTATAATATTTTTAAGTATATTTATAATATATATTTAATTTTAATTGCGTAATTTCATAGTCCTAAGAGGGTGATTAATTTTAATTATTGCCTGTACAAACCATGTGATTATACTGGTGACCCACCTTGAGATTGCAGCATCGGTAAATGTCCCTAGACTACAAGAGTTTGTTGCTGTACGGGTCACGAGCATTAATGAACGGTTTGTAACAATCCACTCATTACTGTTCGCCAGTCCGACTTCTCGCCCCTTACCGTAACTCTTTGGCTCCTTCCTGTTAGGTAGTTCCTTATCCTTGCTAGGACCTTTCCTCCCACCCCCGCCTGCCTCTCGAGTTTGAACAGCAGTCTCATGTGCGGTACTGTATCAAAGGCATTTTGGCAGTCCAGAAATATGCAGTCTGCCCAACCATCTCTGTCCTGTCTTATCCTCGTTATTTTATCATAGAATTCCAAAAGGATCGTTAGGCACGATTTCCCTTTCCAGAACCCTTGTTAACGTTTGCTCATAAACCTAACGTTCTCCAGGTGTGCAACCAGTCGTAGCCTAATTATTCTTTCCAGTATTTTACAGGGAATGCTTATCGGTGATACAGGTCTATAGTTAAGTGCCTCTTCCCTATAGCCTTTCTTGAAAATCGGTACATTTGCCTTCTTCCAGCAACTGGGCAATTCTCCCGACATAAGTGACTCATTAAAGATCATTACCAGATCAGTGTGCGTGTGTGTACTCACCTAGTTGTACTCACCTAGTTGTGCTTGCGGGGGTTGAGCTCTGGCTCTTTGGTCCCGCCTCTCAACCGTCAATCAACAGGTGTACAGTTTCCTGAGCCTAATGGGCTCTATCATATCTACACTTGAAACTGTGTATGGAGTCAGCCTCCACCACATCGCTTCCTAATGCATTCCATTTGTCAACCACTCTGACACTAAAAAAGTTCTTTCTAATATCTCTGTGGCTCATTTGGGCACTCAGTTTCCACCTGTGTCCCCTAGTGTGTGTGCCCCTTGTGTTAAACAGCCTATCTTTATCAACCCTGTCGATTCCCCTGAGAATCTTGAATGTGGTGATCATGTCCCACCTAACTCTTCTGTCTTTCAACGAAGTGAGGTTTAATTCCTGCAGTCGCTCCTCGTAGCTCATACCTCTCAGCTCGGGTACTAGTCTGGTGGCAAACCTTTGAACCTTTTCCAGTTTAGTCTTATGCTTGACTAGATAGGGACTCCATGCTGGAGCCGCATACTCCAGGATTGGTCTGACATATGTGGTATATAATGTTCTGAAAGATTCCTTACACAAGTTTCTAAAGGCCGTTCTTATGTTAGCCAACCTGGCATATGCTGCTGATGTTATCCTCTTGATATGAGCTTCAGGGGACAGGTCTGGCGTGATATCAACCCCCAGGTCTTTCTCTCTCTCTGACTCTTGAAGTATTTCATCTCCCAAATGATACCTTGTATCTGGTCTCCTGCTTCCTACCCCTATCTTCATTACATTACACTTGCTTGGGTTAAACTCTAACAGCCATTTGTTCGACCATTCCTGTGTGTGTGTGTGTGTGTGTGTGTGGTTGTGTGTGTGTGTGTGTGTGTGTGTGTGTGTGGTGTGTGTGTGTGTGTGTTGTGTGTGTGTGTGTGTGTGTGTGTGTGTGGTGTGTGTGTGTGTGTGTGTGTGTGTGTGTGTGTGGTGTGTGTGTGTGTGTGTATGTGTGTGTGTGTCTGTGTGTGCTCACCTATTTGTGCTTGCAGGATTGAGCATTGACTCTTGGATCCAGCCTTTCCAGCCATCGGTTGTTTACAGCAATGACTCCTGTCCCATTTTCCTATCATACCTAATTTTAAAATTCTGAATAGAGTTTGCATCCACAACCTGTTCCCCAAGTGCATTCCATTTTTCCACTACTCTCACACTAAAAGAAAACTTCCTAACATCTCTAAGACTCATCTGAGTTTCCACCCATGTCCCCTAGTTATGTTATTATTACGTGTGAACATTTCATCTATTTCCAATTTGTCAAATCCCCTGAGTATTTTATATGTCCCTATCATATTTCCTCTCTCCCTTCTTTTCTCTAGTGTCGTAAGGTTCAGTTCCTTCAGACGCTCTTCATATCCCATCCCTCGTAATTCTGGTACAAGCCTTCGTCACAAACCTCTGAACCTTCTCCAGTTTCTGTATGTGTTTCTTCAGGTGGGGACTCCATGATGGCACGGCATACTCTAAGACTGGTATCACGTAGGCAGTCTAAAGCGCTCTAAAAGTCTCCTCACTTAGGTGTCTGAATGAAGCTCAAATTTTCGCCAGTGTAGAGTACGCTGCTGTCGTTATCCTATTTATATATGCCTCAGGTGTTAGATTAGGTGTTACGTCCACTCCCAGGTCTCTTTCTCGCATCGTTACAGGTAGGCAGTTCCCCTTCATTGTGTACTGACCCTTTGTTCGCCTATCATCTGATCCCATTTCCATAACTTTACATTTACTCGTGTTGAACTCCAGTAGCCATTGTCCTGACCATCTCTGCAACCTGTTTAAGACCTCTTGGAGGATACTACAATCCTAATCTGTCACAACTCTTCTCATTAATTTTGCGTTATCCACAAACATTAACATGTAGGATTCCACTCCTGTAAACATATCATTCACGTAAATTAGAAAGATGATTGGTCCCAGCATCGATCCTTGAGGTACTCCACTCGTTACCGTTCGTCAGTCTGACTTCTCGCCCCTTACCATTACCCTTTGGCACCTTCCTGTTAGGTAGTTCCCTACCCATGCTAGGGCCTTTCTGCTTACTCCTGCCTGCCTCTCAAGTTTGGATAGCAGTCTCATGTGTGGTACTGTATCAAAGGCCTTTTGGCAGTCAAAAAATATGCAGTCTACCCAGCCTTCTCTGTCCTGCCTTATCGTTGTTACTTTATCATAGAATTCTAAAGGTTTGTTAGGCATGATTTCCCTGTCCAGAACCCATGTTGGTGTTTGTTCACAAACCAACGTTCTCCAGGTGCGCAACCAGTCTTAGCCTAATTATTCTTTCAAGTATTTTGCAGGGGATGCTTGTCAGTGATACGAGTCTGTAGTTAAGTGCCTCCTCCCTATCGCCTTTCTAGAAAATCAGTACGACATTTGTCTCCTTCCAGCAACTGGGCAATTCCCCCGACATAAGTAACTCATTAAAGATCATTGCCACAGGCAGGCTGAGAGCCTGCGCTGCTTCTTTTAGTATCCACGGTGATACTTTGTCTGGTCCAATAGCTTTAGTTGCATTCAGTGTTGTCAACTGTTTCATTACCTCCTCTGCTGTCACCTCTATATCTGATAGTCTTTCATCTGGGTAATCTCTTCTAACAATGGGAGCTGCTCATGCTCGGTAGTGAACACTGCATGGAAACTTGCATTCAGTACCTCGCAGATTTCCTTATCATTTTCTGCATATGCCCCTTCTGTTTTCCTCAGTGTTGTCACTTGGTCATTTACCGACATGTTCCTTCTTATATGGCTATGTAGTAATTTAGGTTGCTTTTTTGTTTTGATTGCAATATCATATTCATAATTTCTTTCCGACACTCGTCTTATGTGTATGTAATCGTTCCTAGCTCTGTTGCATCTAATCCTGTTGTCCTCTGTTCTTTGTCTTTTGTACTTCGTCCACTCCCTCCTGCTTCTCACTTTTGCTTCCTGACACTGTCTATTAAACAACGGGCATTTGTGACGGGTTGTGGTATCGCAACTATGCTGAACCAAGATGGTATGGCTCTCCCGGTTGTAATAAAAAAATGCTGCTATTGGCCTTGCAGTGTGTAAGTCGCAGGTGGAAACAAATAAAAATCATCAAATAAATAATTAAACAATCTACTGAAATATTAATGAACATAAATGCCCCTGAAAATACTTGGCTATCATGTAATGCAAAGGTGAACAAGTTAATGACTTTAATACAAGAATAAACTATAAGCAATGAATAAAAGCATAAAGATATACTGGTGTACTGAAGACAGCTACCATACCACCATGGCATCAATCACACAACGTTGGATGGAGGCGGACGACGGGTGAGAGACAACGAAGGTGATCCTAGAGCACTAAGGGAGAGACTAGCTCCCCACGGAGGCGGCGTCCTTTATATAGTCCGGCGGTGATGACTCATCTAGCGTCAACACGAAGTGGACATCTGGTCAACTAGCAAACTTCTCGTTGTGGCTGGCGGTGCCTTTGTGTTGAGCTGCACCACTGCCAGCTGAAGGCGGCTAACTGCTAGTTTGTGGGAGCAAACTACGGGTTAGCAAAGGCGCCCAGCTTGCCTCTGAGTCGTACCAGGCCGTGCCAGGCCCTGGGGGGTATGGAGAGGTGGCAGGACTGATGACTCATCTGTGCTGGTGAAGATGTATACTTCCAGTGCAGAGTCATTGAAGGTGAAGGGAAAGGCAGTTTCACTGCTAAGCAGGGGATTCACATGACATATTCCTTCCTGCTTTTTTCCTTTACTGTTGGAATAAATCTCTCTTCAGCCTTCTGTAGTCCCCTTTTTTGTAATCAAGTCTCCTTTCCCGGACCTCTTGTTTTTTGGTCACAATTTTTAAGTTCCATCATGTAGTCAAAGACTAGGACACAATGGTCACTAACTCCTAGTGGTATTTCATGTTCCAAATGCTCGATGTCTTCTTCATTCTGGGTGAAAATGAGGTCTAATAAGCTGGGTGTATCACCTCCTCTTTCCCTAGTGTCTTCCTTCACATGCTGTGTTAGGAAATTCCTGTCAATAACATCTACCAGCTTCGCTCCCCAGGCCTCCTCCCCACCATGGGGATTCCTTGTTTCCTAATCTATCTCTCTGTGATTAAGGTCCCCCATGACCAGCAGCTTCACTTTCATTCTAAGCGCTATTGTTGCTGCCCTCTGCATTTCATCTACACATGCCTTGTTGCTGTCCTCATACTCTTGCCTGGGCCTTCTACTGTTTGGTGGGGGATTGTAGAGTATCAAGATTACAATCTTCTTCCCATCCACTGTCAGAGTTCCATGTATGGAGCTCGTGCTTTCATTGGTACCCGGATTTTACAGCTCATCAAACTTCCATTTCTGCTTTATTAGGAGTGTCATTCCCCCTCCCTGTCTCTGTGTCCTTTCTTTTCTTATTACCTGGTAACCCTCTGGAAAGATTTCATCCAAGATCATGCCATTTATTTTAGTTTCCACTATTGCCACTATGTCTGGGTCTGCCTCACTGACTCTTTCTTTTATCTCTTCTGCTTCATTGGATACCCCATCAGCATTGGTGTACCAAACCTTGAGACTCTTCTTGGAAACTCTGGTGCCAGAGTTCCCGCTCTCACTGGGGTCTGGGGGGACTGGAGGTGTCTGGGGGCAAATGGGGGCAGTGGGGGCTAGGGGAAGCCTGGGAGTGCCTGGTAGGTGAAGGGGGTCTGAGCATTTAGGGTGGTAGGAAGGGCATAATGGGTCTGAAATTTAGGGAGGGTCTGAATGGAATATGGGGTTGAGAAGTATAGTGAGACTGAGAGTCAGATAGAGGTTGAGAGGTTAGTATGGACAGGGATATTGAGGGCAGATGGCTGAAAGGAGAATGGAGCATGGGTTTTGGGGTAGAAGAGGGGAAGAGAGATATGGGGGAAGGTGTTAGGGGGTCACAAGGTGAGGGGGTTAAATGCGGAGGACTCTCGGAGCGGCTGGCGCCTGGGCAGGAAGAGTACGTCACGAGCCGCCATAGAGTGAGGACACGCTCGAGTGAGCTCCAGATCTAGAGAGCCCTTTCCAGTAGATTTAAGCTTCACATCGATTCTGCAGACAGTCTGAGAAGCCATACAACTTCCGTGGAGTGCCCAGAAGCAAGGACGGACCGGATTAGAGAGCCAAGAGCTCTATCAAGAGTCTGCAGCAGAGGAAACGTTGCGCTGGTGACGTCTGGGACTCCCAGAGGACCAGTATTCCACATCAAGCGAGAAGCTACGACCGGGCTAAGTCTACTAGCAGTGAGGCGAGCGGAAGCTGTGCTGGACTGCGAGATGCCGACAGTGCCAGTGAGAGTGAGGACGACGACGGAGGTACCTGTCTCCAGTACCCCGGAGAATAGGAGAAGGAAGGCAGTACCTGTTGAGTTAGAGCACGGCGAAGATGCGTTACCACGAGGACGACGGAGGAACCTGTGTGTGGGAACTGTTCATCAGGAGACCAGAAGCCAGGACCAGGAACCTCAACATCCCTAACAGAGGACGAGTTGGCTGCATGGTTGGAATGAATTAAGATAAATAATTGTCACTCCCTTTACCTCTTTTGATCTAGGCGAGCTAGGGTATTTTATATGTTGTGAACTTTTCTACTCATCATTTTATTGTCTAAGTGACAGAATATTAGGCTAGGAGCCGGTCGGCCAAGCGAACAGCACGATGGACTTGTGATCCTGTGGTCCTAGGTTGGATCCCAGGCGCTGGCGAGAAACAATGGGCAGAGTTTTTGATGTGGTGGAGGAAAGTTAAGGAAATACTACCGGAATACCTAAGAGGCTCCATTGGGATTCATTATCCCAAATTCGCAGAAGGAGCCGGTCAGTGGGACACTCTTGTCAACTCTCCCTCGACCGACTTTTCCAAATGACTGCAAACAGTCCAAATGGGATAGCCCCATAGTGGAAAATATCGCCACATCATTGCTGGAGGCAGCTTCCAGGAGGGACAGAGCGAGTCTTCTAGCTGTGCAAGCGCCCCATGCCGGGGACTTCCTGTTGGCAGTCCCTAGTTCCGCCTTGGGCACCCGCCTGGATCATCGAACCCTAAGTATTGGTGTTGCCCTGCGCCTTGCCACCCCTATCTCCACCGAGCACCAGTGTATTTGACGCCATGCACGGGCAGACCAATACGCCATCCATGGTCTCATCTGCCGTAAGACACAGGGAAAGATTGCCAGATATGAAGAAGTCAATGATATCATCAAGAGAAGTTTGGCTACAGCTGGGTGTCCAGCACAAAGGGAACCCCAGTTGTGCAGACCTGACAACAGCCAAAAACGCCCAGATGGAGTCACCCTGCAGCCATGGAGGGAAGGTAAACAGGTCGTATGGGACTACATGTGTGCATCTACATTGGCTGATACCTATCTATCTTACAGCACAGCTGAGGGAGGCAGGGAAGGGGACCAAGAATGTTGTTACAGGTTCGTGCTGATAGGCTCTGAGACTCTGGGCGCCATGGGTAAATGTGCAGTTAAGTTCCTGAAGGAGGTGGGCAAGGAACTCATTGGGAAAACTAGAGACCCAAGAGCGGCCAATTTCATGTTCTAGCACCTGAGTGTCGCTGTTCGGAGGGGAAATGCGTGCTGTATCTTGGGTACGCACCCGACCTCCGAAGAGCTGGACGAGGTCTTCGAACACTGATTTTTATGTTATATTTTAAGTAAGGATGCATATTTCTACTATAGTATAGAGTCAGTAGTATAAACTATTAGCTAATATATATTCAGTAATATAGGGGAAGTGTGAGTAGATCATAATTAGAAATAGACGAGTAAATATATATATTTATATACGGGGTATAGTATAGTTCTATAGTATATGCGTTAGCTAGTTTATATAATAATATATATCTATATGGGGGATATATATATTAGTTATATAGATGAAAAGATATAAGGATAAGTATAATATATAGAGTAATAATATAGGTATAGTCAGATCATATAGTTATATAGGGTCTAAATATTTATCTATAATCTATATAGGTAATAGTACTATAATATGGACTATCTATAGATATATAATTATATAGTTAGAGATAATAGTTAAGTAAGTATATATTTATATATTTGCAATTGACGATCACAAAACCTGATCATTTTTTATGCGGAAAGCTGCCAGAGAAAAATGAAAGGAGGTTACGTTTCGACTTTGTTAAAGCTTGTCAAACCAGAACCTGACACACTGGTCAGGGTCTGGTTTTGACAAAGGCTTAGAAGTCCAACGTGATAGAAGGGCGAGACGGTTAGCCTCCTGTCATTGTAGTTCTCTGTGGATTTTCCGCATATATTATATATAAGATATTAATATAGGGTATATAGTATATATATATATATATAGGGGTAGTGTAGATATATAAGGTAGGTATGGTCGTCCCTGTGCGAGAACGTAACTTCTCACCTAACGAATGCAAGGCGATTTGCCTAATAAGCTTAGTTTTCATGAATTAATATGGTTTCTCTATTTTTTTTCTTGTGTAATGATAAAGCTACCCAATTGTCTTATTATGGGGAGGAAATTTTTTTTCATTGAGTTAAAATTAACGTAGCTATGTGACACGAACCAACCAAGCCCAACTAACTAGGACCTAACATACATCTTTTTAGGTTAGTTAGGTTAGTGTAGGCACGAAAAAGTTAGAATTAGTGTTAGGTTAGGTGAGTAATGTAGTCGTGCCAAACAATAATCATGAAACTTGGCCTGTTAGCAAAATCTGGGCCTTGTCTAGTAGGCCAAAAAGACAGTGAGTTCGGAGGCTACATTAGGATACCGACAGTATATGACACAATATAGTTATGAGTAGGGGGGATAGTAAATATATTAGATATATATATAATATATGAGTCTATAAAGATATATAATATATAAATATATAGAAATATATTGGGAAATAAAGACCGAAAAGTAAGATTATAATTCTAACAGGTGAGGGGGGGCGAAATTGTTCTCTATTTTCCACTCATGTTTCTGTTGTTTACACTGGTGACGGTAAATAAAAATCAATTCTCCAAAAATGTCCTTATTTATTGTCTAGTCTGAATCACAACACACTTGAGCGACGGTGCGTAAATCTTATTACTTTGTCAAGACTTAGTTAGCATAAACACACAACTGATGCCTTTAGGAAACAACATATGGCTTTTCATACCGTGCATTTGAGTCTTTGATGGAATACAATAGTGCACTGGGGGGAACTCCAGCAAACACGATGAGGGATCAAACCGGAGATTGTATCGTATCTAGTAGAAGTGAGGTTGGTAGTAATAGAACTGCGAGGAAGGGCCATTGGCCCGTATGTTCTTGTAGGTGGTTCTCTATATTGGAAAGACGGAGTCTTGAAGTGGGTAGTAATAAGTTTGTAGCGTTAATTGGTCGTTTGCTTGCGTGGTTGTTGATGAGTAACGGCCGGGGATCACAATAGACACTCCGATCCATGTATCATACCCGAGTGTTGATCCATCCACAGGTAACGTTGTTGGGACACCCAAGTTGATTCTATGTCTCCAAACGAAGGCTCTTAGCCCCTGTTTGCCCGGTGTTGTCCCCGCATACAGCTAAGTCTAATCAAATTTCCTTAGGAGGACTTCATGACATGAACGTCGGCAACGGGACATAAAGGAGGTCAGTATCAAGCCGTCTGAGGCCGTCTTTGCATCCTAGCTATGTTCTGTGGTGTGGGTTTCTGGCTGATGATTGGCCAAGGTGGGTTTCCAGGCTTATGCGTCTTGACAGTTCCATACTTCGGGCCGAATCCATAGGCCAGATACCCACACCCACATACAGTGACTGCGAAACGACCCCTCCCTCCTCTCATACGGGTGCTTACCTGACTCCTTATGGTCCCTTGCGCCGTTCAGGCCTGATCCACGCTACCTAGGATTAATGTGGTGGATACCCCAGCCTTACTTTCAGGGGACAACGGGTCCAACAGGGATGATGAAGGCCTCGTTGGACATAGAATGCCTGGTTTACCAACTGTTACCTGGTGAGATGAAACAGTCTGGACATGCATCATGATGACCGAGTGTTTCGTGATCCGGCTTGTACTCCCCTTGACGTGCCAGTAAATATCCTGAGGAACTACTCCAAGCTTGTAATAAAAAGGCACCCTTCTTGAACCCAGATGGACACATGTATAAGTA